>CATIWF010146439.1:0-135330 GCA_949630135.1 Balakata baccata | reverse complement strand
TAATATATTTATATTTATTACTTTTATAACTAATAAAATTAAATTATTTATGTAATTTATATTTTGAACAAATTAAAATAGTTAAATTATATTAAAATATCCATTCATTTATCAATTAAAATAATTTAAATTATAATTATATAAAATTTTATTATAATATATATTAATAATGAAAATACAAATCATCACTTTCAACTAGTTATATAAGTTTTTTGGATAATATTAGTCAATTAAAATTAATATATAACCTTATATTTTTTAATTTTAAATATAAAATAGGAAATAATTTTTAAATATTTTATTAGAGTATCAACTTTGTCAATTAAAACATTAATACTTTTAATAGCAATCAAAATGATTTAAAATAATTTACATATAAAATTTTATAATGTTGTATATTAATATAAAAAATATAAATACTTGAATTCAACTTTATCAAATATACATAACTCTTAAATAATATATATATCAAAACTTTTTAGAAAAAAAAAACAATTATTTTATATATATAATTCATTTAAATTTAATTAAATTTTTATTAATAAAAATAACTTATACTAAATTTTAAAAAAATATATTACTAATATAAAATTGAAATAATTAAATGAATATTTTTAATATAAATATGTATTAATAATAATTAAAATATAGTAGTTAATATATATTTGTGTATTTTGAACTTAATATACTAAGAGGTTAGTGGTCTAGTGGTTAAAGTTTGTCAAATTTCTCTCACAAACCCTTAATGTAATTTTTCAGTACTTTTTCATGGACTTTTAAACTGGCCAAATCGGCTGAATTGACCGGTTTCCGGTTCAACAGGCCGGTTCGCCGGTTTTTTCACCGATTAATATAATATCTCTTTTGGATTTGATATTAAAAACCGATCGGTCTAATGACAGGTTTCTAGTTGAACCGGCAGAACAAATATGGTTTTTACAACAATGGTGCCTCTCACACGTATTTGGTTTATATTACCGTGATCACATTATAATTTGCGGATTTTAATTGCTTTCTTTAATTGCAACTTTTTGGTGAAAATAGAAATAAGAAATAATAAACAAAACTAATAACAAACACGTCCTCTAGATATTAAGATGGATTCAATCACAGGGTCAGGCCCTAGAACATTGGGCTTGCTGTCTTCCAGGCTCATTTTGGTCACTGTATCAGACTCGACGGCGGGATTCAAGCAACTGAGGCTTACGGCAATGGCAGCGTTGATTATTTTTGCTATCCTCTTTCTTTCTTTCTTTCTTCAGATTTTGCTTCTGACTTTTCTTCAAGATCTTCAATTATCAAAACAAAGGAAGGGAAAGCTCTCTTATTTGGGAGGGAAACGAATATGCAGGTACTGTTTCATCTTCCCAAGCTTTTTAAGTTCAACAAAGGTCTGTTCTTTTGCACTTGGCTTTAAAACCCATTCCTTTTGTAGTTCAGTGAGCATCTGCTGTTGTTTCCGGTTTGATATTGGACTCAATAATGATATTTTGTGGCAAATTACTGGAGCTGTTGCTTTGTCACATGCAGAAAAATGGAAATTATTTCAGTTGTCAGCGATTTAATTGGTGAAGTGATCATTTGGGTTTTGAATGGGGGTTTATCTCTGTCTGCTCAACTAAGTATTTCTATAATCGTTGATAGAGTGATGCTATTCAATGGAATTGTTTAATATGGATACTGTAACAAATTTTTAATTGCAGTATGAAACACATAATCATAATTCAGTTAGCTTAAATAAAATTGAGAATTTGGTTATAAACCCATTTGGTGTTTGACTCTAAGCTCAAAATTTTGTATTTTTGGAGTAGAAAGTTGAAGAATTTCATAATTTAGGAGAAATGGTCTAATTTGTTAGGTATGATTGCAATATCAGTTTGGCACTAGCAAGTTTGGATGGTGCTTGATCTGCCTTTTTGTTATATAAAATGCCTGTTTTTGCTTTGGATTATACACTTCAATTACTCTTAAATGCTTAGAAGATACTAGTGCATTCATATAGGGTCTATTCAAATACCATACCGTAAACAAGGATACTACCATCTGCGTTTCTAGAATGAAGTGTTCAGAAAGGTCTTTGAATGAGTTATTATTAATTTGATATGAATGTCTAATGGCTTGGCATTAATAGTTTTAGATTGATGTTTATAAATCTTTATAAATAATTAATGATAAAAAGAAACCTGGTTGAACTGGATAGAATTGGTAAAACCATGAGAAATCATCAATCCAGCTTGATGTCCAGTCCAATTTTAAAAACATCGCCTTCAGGAGAAGTATTATTAGTGTTTAACTTGAGTTTGACTAGCAGGTTTAATTCATTCCTATTCATATTGTTAAGACTAATTGGAAATTCATATACAGGAATATACATTAACCAAAGAATACATATGGTGTGGAAAAATTATATTCCTTAACTCTTATCATCTTTTTGTTTTTGGTTCAAATTGTTTTGAAACTTTTTGCAGGAGTTATTGTGTCTAGTGATCAGTCTGGTGTGTTCTTGTCTTTAAATGTTCACTGAGAGAAAGAAACTTCCTTGCTGTTTCTCGATGGAGCAAAAAGTTTGAATTTAGTTGCTTTTAGGATGAATTAATGGGCAAGCTGAATACATGCTGATTATCATGCAAGATGAATGATGCATCCTGGATTGGCTATAAACTTAAAGTCATAGATCCGATGATTCAAAACTACCAGGAACTCAAAAAAAATTGTTCATCATTGTCTGCAAGATGCTGGTTGCTAGACTAACAATGATATTGAAGAACTATCTTACTGCTAATCAGGCAAAACAAATCCATGCTCAGATTGTTGTCCAGAGTCTCAATAAACTTGAGCCTCTCGTGGTTCATCAGATCCTTCTCTCTGCTTGCAGTTACTCCAGAAGTATTGCTCAATATGTCCAGAATATCCTTTGTCATTTGCAAAATTCAGATGCCTTTTCATGGGGTTGTGCAATTAGATATTTGTCCCAGCAAGGCCAATTCAAGGAATCCTTTTATCTCTATGTGCAAATGCTTAGACGAGGACTTTGTCCAAGCACATTTGCTGTTTCATCTGCATTAAGGGCCTGTAGTAGGATTGTATATAAGATGGGAGGAATGTTTATTCATGCTCAAAGTTATAAATATGGATTTTCTAGTTGTGTTTACGTGCAAACAGCTCTAGTGGGTTTATATTCAAAACTGGGTGATATGAACACTGCGTTGAAGGTTTTTGATGAGATGGTGGAGAAAAATGTGGTTTCATGGAATTCAATTTTATCTGGATATTTGAAAATTGGGAAATTTGCAGAGGCTCAGCATGTGTTTGACCAGATACCAAGGAAAGATGTTGTATCATGGAATTCTATGGTATCTGGGTATGCAAGCATTGGAGATATGAACCATGCTTGCCATTTGTTTCAACAGATGCCTGAAAGAAATTATGCTTCTTGGAATGCAATGATTAGCGGATATGTGAACTGCAGGGACATGGAATCAGCACGAAGGCTTTTTGATGGTATGCCCCAAAAAAATATTATTTCCTGGATAACAATGATTGCTGGATACTCAAAATGTGGAAATGTTGATTCTGCTTGGGAACTATTTGCTCAGATGACTGAGAAGAATATTCTCTCATTCAATGCTATGATATCTTGCTTTGCTCAAAATAACCGGCCAAAGGATGCCCTCCAGTTGTTCAGTGAGATGTTTAGAGCTGCCGCAAGTGTGCAACCTGATAAACTGACTTTGACAAGCATTTTGTCTGCTTGTTCACAATTGGGGGATATGAGATTCGGGTCATGGATTGAGTCATATATGCATCATGTGGGAATGGAGTTAGATGATCATTTGGTCACTGCTTTGATCGACCTTTATGGGAAGTGCGGAAACATTGACAAGGCATATGAGCTGTTTCATGGTTTGAAGAAAAAAGATGCGGTTGCTTATAGTGCAATGATCTTGGGATGTGGCATAAATGGGAAGGTTGCTGATGCCATTAAATTATTTGATGCAATGCTGAATGCCCAAATTCACCCTAATTTAGTCACATATACCGGTCTATTAACTGCATACAACCATGCTGGTTTGGTCAAAGAAGGTTACCAATGCTTCAATTCCATGAGGAACCATCAACTTGTGCCTTCATTTGATCATTATGCGATCATGGTTGATCTTTTAGGGAGGGCAGGAAGATTACAGGAGGCATACGAGGTAATAAAAAGCATGCCAATGCAGCCTCGTGCCGAGGTATGGGGAGCTTTACTGCTTGCCTGTGAGGTACATGGCAATGCTGAATTTGGAGAGGTTGCAGCTCAGCATTGCCTTGAGTTGGAACCTGAAACAAGTAGTTATTATTCTCTACTTGCCAACATTTATGCCTCTGTTGGGAGGTGGGATGATGCCAAGAAATTAAGGAAAATAATCAAAGACAAGAAATTGGCTAAGATACCAGGTTGTAGTTGGACAGAATCCTCTTAACCCCTTCATGTCTGGAAGATCTGTCTTTGAATGACACCCTTCTCTTTATTTTCTTCAGACACCAACCCAGATCCATTACCAGCAACTGAATTTGATAAAGCTAGCAAATTTGCCATTTAAGTGGGCCCATTACCCATAGAGCAAATTCAATTTTATTATCTTCATCTGTCCACATCCAAGCCATGAATACCCCTTTATGGAGATGAAAGCCAACTTGAGCTCGCAGATTCTCGCATTACTTGTATTCATTTTCATAGATGAACTTGTGTATAAACTACAACGATAACATCTACTACAAGCCCCTATCGCCATGGTCACTTGGCATATACAAGTTAAAAGGGAAACCAGAACCATTCGATTTCAAATTAACTAAATTGAATTCATTGAGAAATTCACTATTAGTCTCAATTAGATTTAAAACATAAAATAAATAAATGAATAAATACGTGCCTTGACATATTTAAATTGTTTTAAGGTTTTTTTTTTTCCTTAATTAGATCATTGATCTAAAAACTATATACACACTCGGTGCAGAAAGCTTCTACCGGAGAGGACGTTGATGTAAGACATAAGATTTAAATGTGGGTGATTAACTTAATTATGTTATGAGAGGACTTAAATGGCAAGATTTGCAACTAAGAGACTCAATTGAACCAAATTAAAATTGGAGGACTCGATAAAAAGGAAAAAAAAAAAGGGTTAATTTCATCCGATCAATAAATTTTATTTTTATTGCATAAAATCACAATTTTTTTTTCATCCCGACAAAATGACTTAACTATATTTTGATTTCAATTAAATTATTTTCGACTAATTTTCTGATATAAGTAACAAAAATTTTGATGTGCCGGCTAATGTATCATAGAAAATTTAGCGTGGCAGCATATGTGTTACCGTAAATTTGACGTAACGGTTGATGTGTTATCGGAAATTTGACAGAAGAGACTTTAGTGGAGCGAAAATATAGTTTAGTGATTTTTTTATGAAGAGTTTTTTTTTATAATTTTACTATAATAAAAGCAAATTTCAGTGAATATAAATGAAATTAACTCGAAAAGAAATCTACAATATAAGGAATCATTGATTCGATATGCCTTAATAGAATGGCTAAATTATAACTATTAGTAAATGAGGGATGAAAATGCAAGAAAAATATTATTGGGGTATAAATTGAAATATCTTTATGCTTTTTGACGGACATTCAAGTTTTGATGGTGCAAGTCAGTAGAGACAGAACTGGTCAAAACACAACACATATTTCCTACTCTGTTTCTCTCTTCTCTTGTACAAAATTGCTTCTTCTTCTTCATCTTCATTTAAAATTTTTTTTTTTTTAATTAAGCTACACAAAATATTACCTCTTTTACTTCATTAATGATTAAATTAACCATCAAACATATTGGCAAAGATACTGCCGCGTAAATACCGGAAAACAGGGAAAGCCTTGTTTTCCTGTTAGCATAAGGATTCCTTTCTCTTATATATATTGCGTTAATTTTCTTAATTAAGAATGGGGGAAGACTAGGTTCTGTTACACTAGAAAGAGTTAGTCTGAGAATGGGAAGCTTTGGATATCCATGTGGGTTTCGGTTTGTGCCGACAGATGAAGAACTTGCTCTGTATTATCTTCGAAGCAAGTTGGATGGACTACTACTCCCTCCTTCTCCAATTACTGAATGTGATGTTTATGGCGATAAAAATCCATGGGAGCTGTTCGATCAGAACTCTGACGAGTGCGCTTATGTTTTCACCAAGTTGAAGAGGAGAAAGAAGAGCGATGTCAGAATCCTGAGAACCGCTGGTTCAGGGACTTGGAAAGCTCGAAACAAAACTCAAGTCAGAGATAATGATGGCAGAATTTTATGGTTCAGGAAAGATTTTCTCTTTGAAGTCAATAAGAAAAATTCTTCATCGACTGATAATGGCCACTGGCTCATGACGGAGTTTTCGCTGCATGATGAACTGGTACGAATTCAGACTTTCGCATTGTGTTAATTGGGTTTTTTTTTCATAAGTTTAGGCCAAAGTTTAAATCTTTCATTGGATTAGACCCCAAATTTCGCCTAACCTAATCGTAAATTTCTTGGAATTGCAAGGGAAAAACACGGGTCTTGTATACTAATCCTTGTATTTTCTCGCAGGCGAACAATTATGTTCTCTGCAAAATTTGGAATAAACATGGCAGAAATTCACATACGGAGAAGGAAGAAATTGTTGTGGAAGAAGAGGTCAATGCCCTTGCATATGAGGCAGCAGTGATGCCGTGTTTGCAGAAGAAAAGAAAATTTTCTGGTGAGGAAGTAGAGGAAGATCAATGCCAGAAGAGAATGGCGCCTATACATAGCTCTAGCCAAGATTCTCAATTTTTAACACAACATACAATGACTGAGGATGCCTTTGCTGAAGAATCATATCCATATCCAAATCCGATTCCAGTTGCAGATGAAACTCCATTCCCTGAATATCCGTGTCAAGTCTCAATTCCTGAACATGGAGTTACTCCTGAATACCCAATTGAAGAAGAAGCTCCAGTATTCCCTGAATATCTGAATCAAGTCTGGTTCCCTGAATATGGAGTTATTCCTGAATACCCTCTTGAAGAAGGAGCTCCATTCCCTGAATATCTCCCAAGCCCTAAATATGGAGTTGTTCTTCATGAATACCCAGTTGCAGAAGAAGCTCCATGCCCTGAATATGGAGTTGTTCCTGAAAACCCAATTACAGAAGAAGATAGACTGAGTGGCTATGGAACAACATTGTT
Organism: Balakata baccata; assembly: GCA_949630135.1. NCBI lineage: Eukaryota > Viridiplantae > Streptophyta > Magnoliopsida > Malpighiales > Euphorbiaceae > Balakata > Balakata baccata. Next base: position 128,106 of record CATIWF010146439.1, on the reverse strand, counting down.
CTCAGTCTCAGAAATTGATGAGGAAAGTAGACGTGCCCTTGAAGCACAACTTCAAACACTACTCAATGACTTAACTCCAGATATTGCACCACAACAGAATGAATTTATTCCACCACCTCTTACTCATCTGTCTGCACTATGTGATCCGTCAAACATCCTCTTCTGCAGAAAACAACAGTCGGGGATTTCAGCAGCTGGTATCTTGACGAAGAAGAAGAGCAAATTTTCAGCTGATAAGGCAATAGCAAAAAATACCCACTAAAGAAATAGAAATTTCAATTTTGAAAGATGAGAATTTTGTTAAACCTGTTGAAAGTTCATCAGAACCATGCATCATCAAGCTCAACACTCCATCTAATCCATTGTTTGCGAAATCAACACAAAGAAGACGAAGAAGGATATGGTTGAATGGGAGGAACTTGTCTTCAATTAGTCAGAGTTTAGTCATGCGCATATAGTTTTACACATGTAATTTGTGATAAATCTGCAAAGTCTATATAAATATATTATCTAGTTATTACTTTATTGAAGACAATCAGTTAAAAATGAAGGCCAAATCATGGCAGAATAAAAGAAGCATCCTTCCCCCAACTACTTTCTAACTTCCCTTTCTTTCCTCTTTCCCACAATTTTCATCATAGTTGTGAAATGGAGATTGTAATTTTATGAATTGAAGAGAATCAAATCGAATTTTCCGTTCATTATGATAATATTAATTAAAAATAATTTATATTCATTTTTAAGAATATACTTCATATTATATATTCTATAATTTTGAAATATAGTAAGAACTCCATATAAAAGTACTAAATAATTAATAATAATACTAAACCATAAAATCAAATATAGTTTAAATTATGGTTGTAAAAACCAGATTGGCTCGGCCGGTTCAATTGGAAAAATCGGCTCCGGTTTTTTAGAATTAATTAAATTTTTTGCAAAAAAAATTTAATTTGGTCCAATCTAGCCAATTAAACCGGTTCAACTAAAAAATTGACCCCAAAATTAGATGTATTAACTATACACTAATCAAATTGGTCAAAATAAATATATTTTTAAATAATTAACCCACCCTTATTTATAAAATGATATGTTATATTCATTCTTACTTTTTTTCTATATGGGATTGTTCACTCATTTTTACATTTTTTTCTTACTTCTTTTTTATTTTACTTTTATTTTACAATTTAAAATTTTTGGCTAATTATATTTTTAAGTTATAAATTACCTTTACATTTAATAATTAATTAAATATTTAGTTATACAAATATATGAAATATGATTTTTTTAAAAATAAAAAAGAAAATATTAGACATATTATATTATTCTTGTACACTAGAAAATATCTCCAACAACTTATTCTCTATTTTTATTATATATGAGACATATTATGTTTTATTATATATGAGACATATTATATTTTATGAAAATATTACGTAGGCCGGTTCGACTTTAAATCCTTGATACATTGGTTTTTCCAGTTTATTGACCGGACCGATTTTTACAATTTTAAAATATGTAATTTATAAGAAAATGTTATATAATTTGAAAGAATTTAAAATAAATAATATAAATTATTTTATATTTTGAATTTTGATTACCAAGAAAAAGAAGAAAATAATCATATTTTAAAGAAGATAAGTATGTAATAAGTAAACACTTTGAAAAAAAGTATTAATTAAAAAAAAATTTCATGCTCAAGAATTCATCATTGAGATCCATATATTATTAACTATCGTCTTATTTTTTATATTTATCTTTTTAACTTTTATTATTTTTTTTAAGGATGAATCATGTAGTTCGATTGATTCAATTAATTTTTATCGATTAATTCATCTGCAATTCAGTAAAAATTTCAATTCTTACTAAAATTTGATTCAATTTTCATGTAAATCAATACAAATTAGATAATTTGAATAGTAAGTCATTACATTTCAATATAAATTTAGATTCGTATTAAAATTTAATTTATTTTCCATATGAATTGGTACGAATAAAAAATTGAAATCGAAAATTGCAACAATAGTTATTTTCATAAAGAAACTACCTTTCACACTCAACTTCACCATCAAACGCCTTCTACGAAGCTTCCTGCTTTGTCTTGTAAGTTGATTGTCTGAAATCCGAACATGTCGCAAATATTTTAAGGCAACTGAAAAAACCAAACCCACATCTCTATATCTCCCAATGCACATCAAAAACCTTAATTTCCACTACTAATCAAAATCATATACATACGATAATCCTATATATGACTTCTCGAGCTCCGATCACCTTCCGCCACATTGTAACCGGCCGGCCTCGCTCCACTTCCGAGAGGATTTCGTTGCAGACCTTCCCGCCAGAGAGATATTCCGACCTCGTGCGCAGGCAGGGTGGACCTATATCGGTGTCTAGAGGGCTAACGTCACCATCAAGGAAGACGGAGAATAGGCTGACAAAGTTGCTGCTGAATGTGAATATAGAGAGGAGTTCAGGGCCAGTGCAGGTAATTATGGCTCCGGATAACTCAGTGAAAGACTTGATAAAGGCGGCAATAGAGATTTACGTGAAGGAGAAGCGGATACCTGTTCTCAAACATGCTAATCCTGATGCATTCCAGCTTCATTACTCCCCGTTTAGCTTAGAAAGTAAGTTGCTGCCATAAAGAACCGATTTCATGTTGGTGTTTCTCGAATATTTATTGTGGTTTTTGAACGGTTGGGTGTAGTGCAGGTTTGAAGGCAGAAGGGAAGTTGATAAATTTGGGGTCAAGGAATTTCTTCATGTGCTCAAAGCCTTCAACCTCACTTACCTCTTCTTGCTCCGAGCAAGCAAATAGTACAATATTCCAATCCACGTTTCCATTCATACAGCTGATGGACTTCTTGCTATAGTTCTATTATTTTGCTTGGTATATGAAATCCTTTTTTTTTTTTCAATTTCTTTTTGCGTCATGATTGTATGTTTATGCATTTTTAAGATGCTATCATGATGTAATATTGGAAAATTGAGTGCTTCCTTTCCATTAATACAATCGAATATACATTATTTATTTATTGTATATTGAATAATGGTGGAATTTTGTGTTGGAATTTTGCAGTGTTAGAAAGATGCATAACCTTTCCTATAGATTTAGCATGATTGTAAGTTAGGATTCATGTTGTTTATTGATGGAATCCATGGTGCAACAATGGAGATGGAGGTGTTTTGTGCTGTGGAGCGGAGATGTGTTTGAGGACATAAAGAAGAGTTGTGCCAAACGCACCGTTTCATTTATTGTTGCTATACAACTGTTTTAATGTATTTGCTCTTATTGTAATACTGTACCATATGTTTTTAATTTTTTTTCTATTGTATTTATTTAGTTGGAGAGAAAATGAAATAAAATAGGGAAAAAAATTATTCGGATTTGCAAATGAGAAAGTGGAAAGAAAAATAATTTGAAATTATTAAATAGACTTAGCTAAATGAATGAAGAAGAAACCAATTGCATCACAGAATGACTCTTGTTTTAAAAAATATTTATCAGAAATAAGTTATTTCTATTAATGATTAACATTAAAAATAACTAATCAAATGGCTCAAAATCACAGTTGTATCAATACAATACAACTGATTGCATCATAGAATGACTCTTGTTTTAATAATATTTGCGTTCAAATAAATAATGAATAACGCTAATATTGTACTGACCTAATTGGATAACTGAGTGTATTTTTATTAGTGGCCTCAAATTTAAAAAAAAACACACTTATTTATTTATTTTGATTTTTAAATAAAATAAAACCCTTGTTTTCCATGTAAATCAAATGTTTAAATTTAATGATCAGCCTGTTGCAATTTTAAGAAATAAGCACATGTTATAAGGGCTCTTATTAGTCTGTTGGAATTTGGATTTAGGAAAAAAGAAAAATTATTATTGAAAAAAAAAGAAAAAAGGAGAAGAAAAGTAAAGTTGAAGTCCTTGGTTAATGCGGAACTAAGGACACTGCGCATTGCGCCACTGGCTGTAGTCAGTTCTTATCGTGCGCCTTCCTGTCAAACCCGAACTCCCGAAGCAAGATAGCAGGAGAGAAATTTGAGAAAGAAAAGGAGAGAGAGAGAGAGAGAAATATAGAGTAGGGTAAGGAGCATGGGGGATCTGTACGTATGGCTCTTATCCTTCTTCTTCCTTATTGCCCTACTAGTCCTCATCGTCTTTCAGGTAATTCTTTCACCTCTGCACTTTCTCTCCTTTTTGTTTTCATTTACTTTTTTCTGGTCAACAAAGTCGTAAATCTCGCTTTGCTTACCTGCATATTTTAATTAATCTCTGAGGATTGCATCAATTAATTCTGAAATTGAGATTATCTTGGTACAGAGTGAAAATCATCGACTTTTATTTCGTCAATTCATAGACTCTTTGCTCTCATGTATTTGATTCCACTGTATAATGATTTTTTTTTTCTAGAATTGCAATAATTTTAATCTACTCGGAATTCCAAGCTGATTTTTTTATAGAAAAAAGAAATTTACTCTGTGTTCATAGTGATGCTGAGTTGATACCATGCTATTGGTTTGCTAATTGAGTGGATATCTGCCAATTCGCAGTTTCTAATTGTTGAGAGCCTAGATGAATTAAGTAGGAATTTTTTAATTTCTTATGAGTAATTGTGAACACTAATAATGGTGAAGTCTCAATTTACTAATCACGAATTCGAATTATCGAAATTAAAAAAAATGCACAGGAATTACATCTTTGGACTTTGGTTGCTTTTGTATATGGTTTTACGATTGCAATTTGAGGTATATGATGTTAGATAATGCAAGTTTAACATTCCAGAAAATTTTCTTTTGCAGCTTATGTGCTTGGCAGATCTGGAGTTTGATTATATCAATCCTTATGATTCTTCATCTAGGATAAACAAAGTGATTTTGCCGGAGTATATAACTGAAGGAGTTTTATGTTTGTTTTATCTCCTAACAGGGCACTGGTGTATGTCACTATTGTGTGTTCCATACCTTTACTACAATGTGAGCCTGTGAGTTTTCTCTTCTCCTGTCTATTTTTGGTTCATATGTTTGGAATATCTGCTCTTATCTCCATGATTGAGAGGTGTACAAAGTAAGAGGGAAGGATGGTCTACTGAATTGATATTGAATTTTTGCTCACTGCTGAACAAAATTGTAACCATTTTGTCAATTTCTAAATGAGATTTTCTTAACCAATTACTGTTTGATCTATGTTACTATGGTTTTTGGTTGAGTTGATTATTGTTTGGCTGTTGGAAAAAAGTTTGGCTAATATAGAAAAATATGTATAAATCATGTAGTTAGATATTTGATGCTCTGGAAGCCTTTGTGCTCATTATTACTTGATTCTTTCATGGACACAAGGCTCAAGTGATGGAGCTGTGATCTATATATTTAGGCAAACGGTGAATATCTTTATAAATGTTGAACATGGGGTTTAGTATATTAATAACCTGCAAGTTTCACTCTGAAGGTCAAGTGTATCACGTTACAGTTGTGAGTATCAGTGCCAACATCTAGTGTATCACAATGTTGGCCCAACTTGCTTATTCACTTATATTCTGCATTCATATCAATAATTTAGCCATGTCCTGTCCAAACCACAAAATGTCTGAGAACTTTACTCTGTAATTGACATGTGGGCAACAAGTTAGTGAAATGTTAATTGAAATTTTCTAAGAACTTGTCTTTGTTTTCTTACCTCTTTGACGCTCAATTTTGCCATACTGAGGTTCTCTTCTTTGAGGTCTTACTATGGTGGAGAGATGTAAACAGAGAGTTAATTTCACCTAGAATTATAAATTGTATATATGTAGAAAAGGAAGATGTCACTAATCCCTCTGCCAACAAATTGAATGGATTTGAAAAATCGTACTAGGAGTAATAGGTCCATCTGCCCAGCTCATTAGAATATGCTGTTTATGCCTGTTTCTATTTTCTAACATGTTTATGCAACTTCCTTTCTATTTGTTGTGGTGATGTTGCTTATGCAACTTCAATATTTTGTATTTGCTAGGATTTTTATTATGCTGGTTACATCTGATTGAACGTGATAAACAGATAGTCTTTGTTTTTTTCTTAAAAAAAAAAATTAACATCTCTTTTCTAATGATCAGTTACACAAGAAGAAGGCATCTGATAGATGTGACTGAGATTTTCAATTTGCTTCACTGGGAAAAAAAGCAGCGCCTTTTCAAACTCTTCTATCTTATTGTTCTTCTCTTTCTCGCCATTTTTTGGTATGTGACAATGCCAAAAGTGCTCCCAGTGTTTCATTATTTAAACTACTCAGATAAGATTCAAATTAACTCCTCTTGTTTATATATGCAGGATGATTTTGACTGCATTGGAAGACCACGACCTTGATTAGTTATGTGCTTGCATGCTTCACTTTTATTTTACCGGAATTACCAGGTTTATGTGAATTGCTGGATTGTATAGTTCAAATTCCAGGATTATGTCATAGTTGGAGCTATACATTTCTTGGCCTACAGCGAATGTCAAATGCCTTATTCTTCTTGAGGTCATTCCATTAGTTTTATTTATGATTTTCTTGGTCCACGATTCTCCTCTACTTTTTTTTTCCTAAGATCTTTAGCATGAAGTGGTAGTAGGTATTTTGTTTTAGGGTTGTTTAGTTTTGGAATAAAACTATAATTGTATACATTTTTTGCTAATTGTTTGGAATGATTTTACAATCTTGAAGTGTTGATCCAACTCTGCTTCAATTTGTTAAAGCATTATTTGATCAAGAAAATGTATGGTTCATATTGAGTTATCCAATGCTCTGTTTTGAGTTACGGATCGAATGCTTTTCTTTTATCTTATTTTTTAACTCATTTATGAAAGAAATTCATTTAAGTTAGTTCTAACAATCATCAATGATCTCTGATCAAAGTGGTGAACTTAACAGTGGGAATCATTTAAATCCAAAAATTTTCTTTTTGATTAGTAATTATAGCTCTTGAAATGGCCTGTTGAACATTGACAATTGAATTGGAATTCCTATGTTTCACGTTGTCGTTTTGATTTTATATCACAAACTGTTTGTATTTTAATTTAAATTGTTAATAAAACTTGTGCATGAACATCATGCAAACAGAAATGTTGATATTTGGCTCCTTCAGCTGCAGGTACTTGTGCTTGTTCGAAAAAACCGTGGCTGCATATTTTACCCTCTTTCTTTATAATTTTCTTTCTGAATTTCTACCATTCAGCTATTAATTTAGCCATGGAGAATGAGTAGTGAGTAGTGGCGGAGTCAAGACTTCAAGTCCGGATGTACAAAGAGGTAGAATCAGGATGCAAAATTTTAAAAATAATATAAATTTATATATTATTACATACATCTTTTAAAGTTAAAAGTATGCAATTGTCTACTATTAAATGAATGTGACTCCACAGTAACTGCACATGGTTAATCGCAAGATTATCGAATTTCTTCTAGCCTTGCAATATGGAATTTACATATGTAAACCCTAAAAAAAAGTGTGAAAGGCTAAAAATTAATGGTGAACTGGAGTTGATGTAAAAAGTTATAATGATACCGGCAGTATCGTAACCTTTATGTATCTATCCACCAAAACAAAACATTCAGTGCAGGTTTGACTTTAAAATTGAATTTCGTTTGACTCGGAAAAGTATTTTTCGAAAATTTTTTTTTTTTAATTTTAAAAATTACTTTTTGTACTAACAGATACTTAGATTTTTTTTTCAAAAATAGATTTGAAAAAAATATTTTACAAAAAATTAAATAAATCAATCAATTAAATTAAAAAAATTCAAAATATAATTTTAAAATACCCACTAACAAGTCCTAACACTCCATCTTCTTTTTTGAGATAAAAGGCTTCTAGCAAATTACACTTGCTTAAAGCAGAAAAAAAGTTAATTATTTATATGAATAATAATTTACATTTATTAATCTCTTGATTTTTGTTAATTAATTAAACTTCAAGAAAGCAATTTAATATCAACTTTGTGATTAATATTATTCTTTTTTTCAATCTTTAAAAATATATGGCAATTCAGAAATATTTTAAAGAAAAAATCTTTTTATAAATTGAACAATTTATTGAAACTATATTATGAAAGAAAATAAAAAAAAACTTTCCGTGGCCTCCTTCGCATTGCATGCCCATTCCCTAACTAACATAACGAATTTAAATCAACTTTTTATAAATTGAATAATTTCTTTACAAGCTTAAAAACTGTGAGAACTAATGTCACTTAACATTTTATTAGAAATGTCTATGAAATTTAATTCAAAATTATCTGAAATTCATGAAATTTATAAATTTAGATGTACAAAAATTATCAAAAAATATGAGTAATGAGCTTATAAATAAATAAAAACGAATATCATTCATAAATATAAACCAAGGTCTGAAAGACAAAAATTCCCAGAAATTAGAACTTCCTCAAAAAGATCCTACGGACAGAAAGTGCAGAAGAAATGTTAGAAAGAAACAACAGAAATTTTCAGACAATTTATAGTGAAGGCAACTCTAGGTGTGAAGATTACATCAAATATTCTATATGGCACAACAACAGCTGGATGGATCCCTACCTAACTCTGCTTACTAACTAAAACTCTCTGCCGGAAACCGAAAAGGGGTTAACATAAACATGCCAACATTAATAAATATTCAATAGGTTTTACAGACAACACATGAAGGTGAGAATTGTACCAGTGGAATTCTAAAGCCGTTGTCATCAAAGACAAACACTTCAGTGAAACAATTAAGGGGAACCCATTTAACCTGCTGGTAACGACACGTTAATGTCCGTCGGGTTATTTCTTGTATCTGATGCCAAAGACCAACTATCTCCATGAAATGTGGAAGGCGGAAGGTTGGATTTTGGATCAGCAGTAGAAACAGGAATTGCAGCAGTTGCTGTGATAGTAGTTGATACGGAGTCCTGTTTTTGCTTCTTTGGCTTCTTTTCATGCTGGTTTCCTGCCAAAAAACTGCCTACTACAACCTGATCAATTTGACAGAAATGTGGAAAATATATCACAATCCATGCCTCCCTCTATTCCAAAGAAATCATATTCGAAAATTGTCAATTCTGGCAGAAGTTTTACACGGGGGTGGAAGGCAGATAAAAAGAGGAGACAAGTATCACACATCTCATAAAAACAAACCTGCACAGGACTTGCAGCTACTAACAGACCTGCAACTCCACCACCTACAACACGTCCATCTGGACTTGCCAATGAGACACTCATCCCACCAGATCTGCTCCTCGTTCCTCCACTTTCCGTGGGCATGAATGAACCAGATAAAGATAGTATCTCAAAGCGACCCTGGAAGAAAGTCAAAGAGAGGATATGGACTCGTTGTAAAAATTAGCCAACTATTCAAATATATTATATCAGGATTAATCATTGCCATGTAGCTAAAAGTTTCAACTTTCAAGTGCACAGTGAGAGTAAGGTATAAAGCACACAGCAGAAAAGATAACATACGTACGAGTACCAATAGCACATTGCAGAAGAAATACTATCATCTATATGGAGAATATCATAAGGTGATGATTACCAATCTTCTCATTCCAGATTACATCTACTCTTTTAAAATCCTTGACCTTCCATCACAATCACTCCCCATTAGTTACTTTATCCAATGCCTACTGTGGATTTTTCCAGTGCATTTCTGAAATCTGATACTCAGCAGCATAAGGTGTTATCAACATTTTTAATTTAGTACCAGATTCCAAAAATAAGAGCCAGTGCATACCAGGACCAGACCAGGATCACCCTGTCTGCTCTCATTATGATATGTACGCTATCACAACACATAGTAACCTTGTTATCTTTGCTTAATCAATTTATCATTATCCATACACATGATTTCATCGCGTCATCTTAATCACCTTATTCACCTATAATTTAACACCACAAAGAAAAGGTACTTTGATGGTGATTATGCAGCCTAGATGATCACTAAGTTATTATAAGAATGAGTGAATGACATCTAAGATCAGGCTTTGGAGAGATAAACTGTAAAAGGATATTGCCGCTTGTTACATGAGACTGGAAGAGATTTAATCCTTAATCTTAAAATAATAGAAGGCTTTTTATTCATATGTTCTCGCACGAACCAAAATTTCAAATGGGATTCCGTCCAAATGGTTCTTTGAAGGTTTGAAAATTTAAAATGTTTAGGACATCATTTTTTTAAGTGAATCGAACCAGCTGGCCAGCACCAAGGTACAGAATCCAAGTGCACAAGAAGCCGTAGAAGGTTAATGGACATGATCAATGCCAACGTGGTGACTCTTAACTCACGGAAAATGTAAAAATCATACCATGATGAGAACCAAAATTGGCACCAAGATGCTTGACCACAATTACAAGGAAAATTTTAATTGTCACTGAAGTAGAATAAAACAATTTACCTCGTATGTTAGTGTGCCTCCAGATGAATCAGGCTGACGAAGTGTAACACTTGATATCACACCATTTGCAGAAAGGATGCATATAGCTCGAGGGCCTTGTTGAGAAAATGATATAATTTTCATCGTAACATCCTAAAACAACCAAAGAATTCCCTTTACAGTAAGCAAACTCAGCAAGTCTTAAAAAAAAGAGAGAAAATAGAGAATTCAACATAGAAGATAGAACTGCCACCCAAAAAAACAATATGCTGCCATTGGCATTTAAAATTATAGGTACAATTTTGTGATTAACGGCTCAAACAAAATATCTGATTGATCTTTTGAGAAAATGAAGATAATAAGCGAAATCCAATTAATTTACTGTTTCTCAAGAAAATGTTTTGAGAATAAAATTATATATATATATGTCCAGAATGTACCTCGCCAGCATTAACAGTGATGATATGGGGAGTAAAATTAGCACCAACAGAGCAAGCAACCCATTCACCTACAAGAACAATTTTAAACCATATCAATGATGGGAAATTTGAAGAGAAGAGTAAAGGTAAAACAAATTAGGAAGACAGAGAAAAGCCAAAGAAGAGGCAATTTAAGGAAGAAGAAAAAACAAAAAAGAAGCTGTGTGGTGTTTCAGTAGGGCAAAGTCAAAGCCCCTTTCTTTCCCCAAACCTGAAATTAGAAAGGGAAAAGTGGATGAAGAAAATGTAAAATAACCATATTTAAATGGATTAGAGGTTGCAAATTAGATTTTGGAAAAAGAAAATCTATTGAGTTCCTCATCTTTTGATTAAGCAATGAAATACATATATTAAGCAACTGATATGAATTATTCTTAATTTAAATTAAGGCAATAAGAGTACAAGGAGAGGGTTAGAGAAAATCAAAGAGTCAAAATAAAGAAATCTTGCATTCATTTATCATGCCTCTTCCAGCAACCAAAAAAAGCACAAACATAAATGAACTGTAAATACTGAAGAGAACTGAAAAACTCTTGAAGCATTTGATCAGATAGCAAGCAAGCTCATTCAACTTCTAGTGTGATAGAACTAATTTAAGAGCTTAATTATTTAATGCATAAGCTTTTATTAAAATATTTGTATCGAAATAAAAGTGACTTGAAGAAGGCATTATCTTGAAGCCTTAATTTATCCAGAATAGTGATATCCTACACAGAAATGAGAGTAAGGAATTGTGATGAAAGGGGAGAATGCATATATATAGTAATGCCATAGTATACAATGAATGTGAGGCTAGGTGCTACCAGATTGTTCATAAGAGAAATCCCAATTTCACAATCAGCACAATCTAGAATGGAAAGAAATACTGATGCATTAGAAATTATGCAGTTCCTAATATAGATTTAATCCCCATAGATAATAAAAATAGCTTGGCGGACTCTTAGGCACAATTAAGAATCAACTGCTTCTAGGAAAATGTGGACTGTGCATGTGACTTGTGATGTTTGGAACAATGATCCAACAGGTATGAATTCTAATACAGCATTGGCAGAAGCTGTAAAAATAAATAAGAGCTACTCGGTTTTTACATTTTACCCTGTATTCATCCACTTCAGCGATAGAATTTTATTTCAGTAAGCAACCATATAGCCTTACCAAACAAAATAGGATGACATAAAGAGTCAAACCAATATTTATATAATAATTTCAAGAATAATCCAGACTATGATTATATGATCCACTAATCATACAAGGGCCAAGTTTTTACTTTTCACGCAATACTCATGCAGTTAGCTGGATATTAAATTGGTTATCCGACACCAGGTATAACAATAGTAAAAGAAGCTACAAGTTAGCCTCAGAAAAGTGACCAAGTAGTAGCCCAGCACGATAAGTGATGGAAAAATATGACAAGTCAAAACCATAATTTCAGATATTCATATATCGAGACCCACTTGGCCGAAAGGAATCACTCTTCATATAAGACACAAGAATATCAAGACCAACAACAAAAACATCTAGAAAACACATGTTAATCAGATACGGCACATGTCAACAGATCATGCAAACAATAACACTCCTTTCTTTTTCCTTTTGGCGGCAGATGAGCCAGCCAGTTGATGACAACTCTATATAGGTCAATTCTATTCACCATGACACAGCAAAATTTTTATCAGCCTTTTAGCAGGCACCAAATACAGTACCTTCCACAAATTCTCTCCCCCAAAATGGGAACAGAAATGCCAAATGGACACCTTATAACAGCAAGATTCCCTTCTTTCTATACCTACTTTCATACCTCACTATCTTTACAAACCCGCGACCCAGACACAGATCTCAACTAGAAGCATCATATCAAAGGTCCCACATCCACAGAATCCCTTAAATAAGAACCACCCGATTTCCACAAGGAAACACCACAGAACTACCAGTATAAACACCAAAAGTTCCCATCTTCAATCGCAGAACAAGCGAGCTACCATCTTAGCTCAATAGGGTATCTATGAAAATGATCAAGTTATTGTTCATTTACCTAAATTCTCCAGCTCGTACTTGGTCTTGCTCACCGGCTTTATTTTCCTTTGTTTCTCAGCAGAGAAATCGATCACTGGAGGCGGGGCCGGAGCTGCCGTAGATATTGGCCTCGGAGACAGAGCCATCGTAACGGAGCCGTCTGGAGCATACTTCCTTGGCCTTCCTCTCTTCTTCTTCCCGGTCATCGTCGCCGTCGCCGTGGGTGGCGGAGCCACCGCAGGTGGCAGTTGAGGGGGTGGTGCGGATCCAGGCGTGATGCTGGGGTTGTCGGAGGATCTTGGCGCGATTTGATAGTCCGATGGAGCATCGGATCTCACCACTGTAACTCCACCTCCCCTACTACTAACAGTTTCTCTGGCTTCCATGCTTAAACTACAGATTTTATTTTCTTTTTTGAAGATTTTACTAAGAACCCATTTTGATTTTCAGTTCAAATCAAACTAAAAAAAGAAAAATTCAAGTACTGTAATAAAAACAAGCTTAAAATTTACAAACCAGAAGAGAAAAAATTGAAGCTTTGGTTTTTGAAAAGCTAAGTTGAAGCTTCAAGAAGAGTTTTAGAGAGATTTAATCTGCAAAATCTTGAAGTATTAGCTTAATTTTTGAGATTAGAGAGCAGAAGATAGCAAAAACAGAGCTTAACTAGTGTTTTTATTAAAGGAAAAAAATTCGATTTTTATTTGTATTTCTGAAGAAGAAAGAAAGATTGAGAAGATAGAAAGAGATAGGATTTTATGGTGAGAGTGAATTTTGATATTTGAAATTCTGGGTTTGGGATGAAAAAAATGGTTTTTAGATAATAAATAAAGTTTTGTTTTTGCTTTTTCGTTGTTGTTGAGCTAAATGAGGTTCCTAATTTTTCTAAGTCTGTCCGAAATGAGATTAAAAAATAGGAAAAATATGGTAAATATATTGAATAATATTAAAAGTAGCGATTGATGAATATAGTTTGTAATGATTTCTTAAATATTTTGATTAAAACAAAAGGTATATATATATATATATATATATATATATATATATATATATATATTTGTTTTGGTATAGATCTGGTGAAAATATATATTAAAAAATGGTGAAAGTGGTGGAGGATTTTCTTTACTCTTTCTCTATCTTTTTTTTAATGGGGAAAGTGGACAAGCAGTATTATTGTCAACATATTAATTATAGTTTTCCATTTTTATATAATTTTTTGTTTTAATTACAAGGGAGGGAATATAAATTTTTTTGAGTAATTGGCAAGTAAATTAGGTTTTGCTAAGACATTAAGAAATGAGCTACAAAAGGAAAAATGGAAGCATGAGCTTTTATAGGAAAAGTGGTATTTAGCTACAATCACATAACAAAATGCACCTAAATAGCTTCATAATTAGGTTAGATAATCCTTTTTTCACTTTTTATTTCTATTTGCTTTGAATTATTTTTATTTTTATTATTATTATTTCAAATAATAATCCTTACACTATGGAGGCAAAATATGCATATGAAAAGCAAGGCATGAAATTTGCATGGGGCAATAGTAAGCAAATCCTACATGGGCTATGGCTATTTAAGCCGAAGTTGCATCCTCCTCTTCCTTATTTTGTTTCCATTTTAATTTGTTTTTATTCTAACTAGGGAACCAAGTCAATACTTAATAGAGATTAAGGCTATGTTTGAATCGATAGATTTTAAATGAATAATTTTGAATAATTCATGAATTTCTGTAAAATCTATCGTTTAACTGTTTAAAAAATATCAAAATTCATAAATTCTGAAAAAAATTTCATTTTTAAAAGATTTGATTTTCTACTTCTTGCGAAAGTTTAAAATCCATTGATTGCCAATTATTTTTTATTTCAAGATTATCCATAATAAATTAATAATATTTCAAAACTATCTTTAATTCTAAATCAGTAAAAATCATTTTTTTTTAATTTCAACAAATTACTTTTATTATTATTATTAGTTTGCATAATATAATGTTAATATATATAAAATTATTTTTTAGCAATGTAATTAAACATGATAACATATAATAACTTTATTATTTATTTATTTTTTAACTCTTAAGTTTTATTTTAAAATTTTTAAATATATAGTGTAATTGATTATATATACTCAATTAATAATAAATTTCAATATTTAATGAATGATAAAATTGAAAATTAATTGTTAAATTATTAGCAAATGTTACCAAAAAGACCTTGTTTTTCTTATATTTTATCTCATGAAATTTGATCTGCTATACTAGTAATATTTAAAATATATATGATCAGTTCATTTTGTTTTATTATATTCTATAAATATGTCATTTTATTAGATTTTTTGCTAAAAACATTATATTATAGTAAAATAATATAGAGTTATCCGGATTTTTTCATGTATCTCTTTGATCTATATGATGATTTATGTTTTAATTTAATAATATTTACTTTTTGATAAATAAAAAGTTTAATATTATATTTTCCTTTTCACATAAATAAAAAAGTTAGTAACTTTTAAAAATAAAATTTTAAGTTTTTGAGAAAATTTTAATTGATTAGTATGTTGAAATTATATTCTTTTGTATTAATTAAGTGAATATTAAAATATTAAAAAATAATTATTTGTACTTATTTATAAGGCACTTTACATAAGGTCATAACTTGTAATAAACAGTTAACAAAATAGTTATATTTTAAAATATATATATATAATTTAGAACAAATGAAAAAAAAAAATATTTTAAGTCAGATGATGTATTTTTTTAAAAAAAAAAGGAAAATTTAACATCGTAATCTGATTTGATGCAATATGATTTAATTTATGGTATTTTGTGATTAATCATGACATAATTCATATAATCAACTAATTTGACTAATAAAAATAAATAATTAATTGCAAGAGGGATAAAGACGCTATCGAAATTTAGACCACTTTATTTATGGATCAAGAGCGCTCACAGACCCACTGACACCGCATGAAAAACCACAAATTAGTATATATAAATTTTGTGATTTAATTTTATCTTCTTCACTTTTCTAATCTTTCATTTTTATTAAGCAAAAAAGAGGTGATTTTTAGCTATTTTTAGTCTGAAATTATCTATTTATACCTCATTTTTTTTTTATTTCTAAAATAAGTGTTCACTCCAAATAAATCTGGATTTTTTGGTTTATTTTTTTTGTAATTTTATCGTTCTTATTGCGACGTTTAGTTTTTATCGTTTTGTTACAACGTTTTATTTTTTATCGTCTTTTTACGTATTTTATTTTTGTATAGACAATTTATATGGGCAAAATATATTCAATATGACAAATATAACAAATCAGATTAGGATCGTCTGTATGTTACATAACTAAAGACATAGATATTTAGTCGCTATAGTATTATCAAATTTGTAAAATTTAAGCTGATTTATTATACTATTAACTTGGATATTGTGAATTTTTTCATTTTCGATCATTTCTATTATTTTTAATATATTTATATATGTATTTTTATCGATATATTTGGCTAGTTTGAAGCAATTAAATTATTTTTATTTAAAAAAATTGTACAAATTATATCAAATTTTTAAAATTGAAAATACAATTCAAGACCAAATTATTTAGGCATCTGTAGTTAACTTTATTTTTTGGCTTTCCCAAAAGAATTTTTATTTTATTTTATTTAACAGTTAAATTTGAATCAATTTCGTCTCCTTATTTTAGCTGCTTAATGTATTTAATTAAGTAGTGGTTGATAAAATATTTGTGAATATGAGTTGAATTGAACCCCTCCATATTATGTCCCTTTTTAATATTTTCTTTTAAAATAATTAAAAAGTCTATTTCTAACATAATTTATTTCCCACCTAAGCTTTAGAGCCTTTTTCTATTTTTTTCTTTTAGTTTATTAGGAAATTAAGTAAATCATGGGCTATATAATAAAAATAGACTTACCATAAAACGATAAAAATCAATATCGGTGCATGACGGTAATGAGAGTCAAACTCGAGCCCTTCAATAATTTATACAAATAAAAATATCAATCTACGTTGTCATTTATTGAAATTTCTAATTTAAAAAAAAAAATTAACATGTGAGGGTTTCTATTCTTTTTTTTTTTTTTAAACAAGGCAATAAAGAAAAATTGAAAGTGATTACAGATCATAAAATTAGTTTAATTCTTTGAATGGGACCACAAGCAATTGACCATGAAAATGCCACTAACGGTAGCTAATTAATATTATTCATATAAAATTAAAAACTTAAAGACATCTCTAATTTTTTCTTCTGAACAATTAGTAGATAAGTTTAAAAAAACAAGAAAATTTATTTTTAAAAAATCTGTAGATAAGATCAAAAGAAATCTGAAATATTTGATTTATATGAATAATTACATATGGTGATGAACTTCATGTATACAAATTTCCACAGCTTTTTCTATATTGTATATTATTTTTTAAAGTTTTTTCCCATAAAATATAAATTATATTTTTATTTTGTTGGTTAGTAAGACCTAACGTTGGTATTAAAAAATTATGTAAATGGGAGGGAGAGATCTGGAATTGCAATTTAAAAATATGAATGTTTTGCATACTAAAAAATGATGAAATTTCCTGACTATTATTATAATTGTAGGAGTGTTTATTAACTTCTTTACATATATTACCTTCTCTATTACTTTCAATTTTCATCTTTTGAATTATAATTTTCTATATATATATATATATATATATATATATATTATATGGGTTCTATAGCGATGTGTCATCATAGGATGAATTAAGTAATAGGAAGAAAGTATTATTATTATTATTTAACGAAGGGAAAATATTTTTTATTAAAAACAAATAGAAAAATATGAATATGAAACCAATAACTATTGGTGTTTGGAGATTAATGTTCACCATTTTTTATTGTTCCATGCTATTTATTACTTTGTAATTTTTATTTTTATGACCATTTATGAGAAAAAAAAAATTGGATAAGAGAAACTATCGAATCCCACGTGGATTGGTATTAAGAATTTAATAATATTTGGTATTAATTTAATAGCTAGGAGGTGAGTGCTCATTTGACTCTGATTTGGTTTAATATATGCATGCAAATGTGGCAAATGTAAACGCAATTGTAAGAGCGTATTGGTACTTGCAAATATCCAAACAAAGAAGAGAGATAATTTCATCTGAATAAAAAAAAATTTTGTGGACCATCCAAATTCATGGATGGTGATGCTCTTAGGGTTTTTAAAGTTGTTTCAGGGAAGAAATCAAACTGAATTGCCCGTTATTTCTTTCTTAGGTTAAAATCCAGTCAATACAAAACCCTGGATAGTAATTAAGGGCTTAATCCCTAAACCAATTATCATTAACATATGGTTTAAACCTAATATATATGTTTGTAATTTGGACTTTAATTTTAATTAGGAGAAAGAGTCAACTATTAATCTCTTGCAATGTCGTGAAAGCCTGCCAGTTTAGAAATTTGAAGGAAGCCCAACTTCATAACTATGTTGAGAATATTTTCTCATTGCACTAATGTCTGTTGTGTATAGAAAATGAAAATGGTGGCAACATTCATCAATATATAATTCAATTTGGATGAATTTTATTACAGAAGCAATGCAAAGAAGGGTAACAAATTTTATAATTAATAAAAATTTAATTATAGTTGTAAAAGTTGTGGAAAAAGTCCATTGAGAATTTTATTATTTCACTGTAAATGGGTTGAAGATACTAGATTAATGTGGAAGTATACCGTTTATATTTTTTATCGTAAAATAGACTTTTTAACATCCCGTTTTTTTTTTTTTTGAAACAACAATTTTACTTCTTATTCTGTATGTAACCGTTCTTCTTTCCTTGGACTTTCAACCGGTTTCAACACCACTTTTTAAGGAATTAGATTATATTTTCCATTTTTATCTCGACCATTCATATTTGAGGGAAAAAAATCTTTCATTTTTAATTATTTTCTGATTTTTGTAGAGTTTTGCACAATAGGGCATATATTTTGTTGATTTAATATATATTGCATTGTTTCGCTTTTTATATTGCCTCACCATCTTCATCGGCAATATAAGGTAAACTAGTACTTGAGGTTAGTTTTCCAACCTTTTGTCTGTTACACTATTAGATGCTTTGTTACTATGCATAAAGATTTGTTCATTGTTAATGGACTTGTAGGAATTTATGTGATTTGTTTGTTTATTGCAGATTTATCTTTGTCGAGATTTGTAACAATCAAAATCCACACAATGATTTTTTTATTATTATTTTTTTAAGAAAAATGAGGTTTATTTGTTAATTTTGCTTGGACGTTAATGTTCTAGAAGGATATCATTGATTTAAATAGTGAATTGATTTATTATTTAAAATTGACAATAGTTAGAATGTTGAATGCTAACTAAATTATTGGAGTTGAATTTTTTATGTTTGGACATTATTGTTTTTAGAACAAGAGCAAAATTTTTACTTTGGTTTTTTAATTTTGAAGTGATTGGTTTTTGTTGTGCTTTTTAATGTAAATTATAATAATGACTGTGAAATCTGATGCAGCACATTTATAATAATGCAGGAAATGAGTAAGAATGCATTTATTTCTATGGGTTTGGATGAACCAATTGCATGGATTGAACATTCTTTATCAAGGAGGATGTTTAAATTAGTGGATCTAAGAAGAGATTTAATGTTAATATAACTTCTAGTAATGTCGTTGATTTGGCTCGAAGGGATGCCAAATGTAATAAAATTATAATAGTTGATTCTACCAATAAATTAGAGAGACAAAAGGTATATATGTTAGTTTTTTATTATTATTATTTATGTGTATATCCTTCTATCTTTTTGCCATATATTTTGCATATACAATTTATTACACCTTTTTTAAATTAATTAGTATGTTCATGTTAAGATTATAACATATATGTTACCTATAAAATCTATATAAAAAAAGTTTCACTTTAGCATTTATTGGGTTTATTGGTTGCTAATCTTTTTTTATTGTTTTAGTTTTGGGATCATAGGATCAAGCCTGAGCATCATTTTGTTGCGAGAGTTGGTTGTGAAATGAAAAAAGACGCTATTGTTTTTATAAAATCAAGTCTTAATCAGGTTCAATTGGAGTTGTTTTCTCAAACTTGTTTCGGTCATTTCCTTTAGATGGGGGAGTTAAAGTTTCAGGCTCAAATAGTACACTTTTTGCTCTTGAGGGAGCTAGTGCAATTTAAAGAAGACGAACTTTAGATTGGGATCAATGGAGTCCAGTTAAAGTTTAGTATTGATGAATTTGCTATCATTACATGCCTTAAATGAATAGGCAAACGTGACAAGCTGAATTACTTGAAGGAATCTAACAATTTATTAACCAAATATTTTTATGGATTTGAGAAAATATATAAGCAATCCATTGAGGAATTGTTTTTATCAAGGAGGAATTGTGATTTAGATGCACTGAAGATTGCTACTCTCTTCTTCATTCATTTATATTTGTTCTTATTGCCAAAGCATAATCTTGTGCATAATGAGGATTTTGATATTATTGATAGTGATGACTATAACAACTATCCATGAGGTAAGGAGTTGTTTAATATTACTTTGGAATCAATGAAAAATAAGATGGTAAGCAAGAGAAACCAGGGTGAATATCTTTATTATAGATTGCTTGGATAATCTATTATTCTTCAAATTTGGTTCTATGAATGTTGTTTTGTTGTTGTTAGTAAGCTTTGTACTCCATATAGACTTCCCAATATGCCGCGTATTTTGAAATGGGAGTCACTTACATTACCAACTTTAAGATTATTGAAACAATTTTTTGTGGCCAAGGTAATTTTTTCACTATATTTTGATTAAATATAAATTGCATATACATTAAATATATGCAATTAAAAACAAATTGCATTTACATGCAGTGTATGTTAAAGTAATTTTTTCTGAAACATCTTTTTTTTTTCTTGGCGTATATTTTTGCCGTCTGATTTCTTTTTTTTTTTTCATTTGTTACAAATTAAGTTGCGAAATATATATCATAATGGTGATGAGAGGGATAAGTTAAATTTGGTTGGTATGTTTCAAAAAGGAAAGGACACTTCTAAAGATGCTAATGATGATTTTGTGTCTCCTCCAACTCATTATGCAAGAGATGGTGTTTCTTCTGCATTTGTTCCAAAGTCAAGTAGCGAGGATTTGTTGGATCCTAAAATATTGAAAGAGCTAAAACTTATTTCTGCTAATCAGAAAAAGTTAGCAAACAAATTTCATTGTCACAAGTCTGAAATGGATCTTACAATTCCCAATCTTGTAACATCTATGTTATATGAGATTAAAAAGTTATTTCACTCCAACAGTCATAAGGCAAGCAAAGCTAGAAGTGTTGTGAATGTGGCAATTATTATATGATTGTTATGTTCCCAAATCATAGCTTTTGATAATTATTTTCTACGACATTAGGCTTTTGATAATTGTCATCACCCCCCATTAGATGCTTCATGTTGGCATTCCTCAATGATTTTCTTGCTCATTAGATTTGCACACTCAACAAAATTTATAGAGTTGTCATCTAATTTTGAAGTATTTGAAGGCCTTTCCAATGTTGGTTGTGCTGAAATTTGTGGTAAATATGTTACACTCACACTCGGTTGTACCAACATAAAAGGAGGTCCATTTTCAGTTACTTCAATGCACAAAGGAAATTCAGTGAAATCTTATTTTTTTCTTTTTCATTTCCAAGTAGAACTGAAGGGTGCTGTCATTTTTAATCTTCAATGGGGGGGGGGGACATCAAAGTTGACATAATTATCGTTTGCATCCCAATAGCCTTTGTGATGGCAATATACATATACATATATCTTAATTTAAATAAATACACTACAAATTAAATACATGTTATTTAAATATATTAAAATAATATACTCAATATTTATTCAAATAAGTACATCAATAACATTGATTAGTTAAATCACCATTGAACCATTAATTTCAATGCAACATATATATGTGTTGTATATTATTTTATTTATACATATTTGGTAATACACTAAATTAAATGCATTCTCAGCCATCTCTGCATATGATAATTTCTTAAGATATATCAAAACAAACACAACAAAAAATCATAGTAAATCTTGGTTCTATCAATTCCGATGCATCAAATATATGTGTTGTATATTATTTCAATTATACATATTTGGTACTGAAGCATGCGTTCCCAACAATCTTTACATATGATAATTATTTTATATGAATGTGAGTTATTGATGTATATATCAAAACAAATACAACAAAAATTCTTATTAAAATTTGGTTGGACTAATTTATCTAACATGTCCGTTCATATAAAAAAAGATAAAAGAGTGTATACTTACTTTTTATTTACTCTAACTTTTGTAGTAACACGAACATATATTGAATTTATATAGAAGTTTTCAATTTACAGTCCTTCTTCCTTGAATTTTCTTCAACACACACCTTTATATGTAGTATGCAGCAAACTTTTTATGTATATTGAATATATAGAAATTGGATAGTAAGTAATAGTTATATGATAAATATGAGTGATTGTAACATTTAAGAATTATAATATTAATTACAAAGTTGTAGTTAATGATAAAAATGTATCTTTCGCTAAATGGATCTTTAATTTGGGGGATTTAAACTATCAATATGACAATATATGATCTGCCACATATACTCTCAAATGGTATAAAATAGGATTTTTATTTTCTTTAAAAAATTATTTTGGTAGTTTTTAATTTGTAATGTAAAAAAGATATTACATATATAAAAAGTAATATTTGTGTCAATTTTCCGATTAAAAACGTGTAAAAATTTACCATTTAGCCCCAATTGCTTCATTTAATCTTAGATTGGTGGATGTTGATAGGCATGTTTGAATTGAAAATAAGTAATAAACCCTAACAAAAATTAATAATGTTGGATGATTTTAAACAAAAGGAACAACTTGAGAGTTAAGACTCAATATGACAATATGGAGAATATTGACATGTGGCATATGACAACTAAGAAAACCAATTTTTCTAATTGCATCATTCTAAAGATTTGTACAAATGAGTCCAAGAATCTCCTTTTTCCTTTGATAAATCTCTTCAAACAAACACTTTCTTGCATCAGCACCGATTTAAACTCAAAACCCAACTAGCAAAAATGCCAAGTTTCTGTCTCTACATGTTGAGAGAAACAGTAAAATTGGGACCAATGTAAACAGCGTGACTGAGAGAGACATGTGTATGGACATTGAAATTTACAGCTGAAGGAGATTAACGAGAAAAACTAGAGTTAATGTTATTGGTTAAGAGTGTAATTAACATAGTTACTCTCAAATTGTCTTATTCTTTTGTTCAATTGTAACTTTGATTCGGCAACGGCAACCGCACAGGAGGCAGCTAAATATAGCCGGTCACATGGACAAAGGGAGGGGGGCTCACAGGGCGTCCCCCCAAGCCCAAAAGAAAATTTTCATATATATATATATATATGAGTCCTTCAAAAATTTCAATAAAATCCTTTAAAAATATATATTTTATCCCTTCAATTCTACATAAAATTTTTTTCTATCTCTTCAATTAAATATTTCTAGCTTCATCCCTGGCCGGCCATGCCTATACCTCAAGGTGGAACTCAAGGATTATATACTCCATGCATGATGGGTTGTTAATTAATGAAAAATTAAAGAATGCATTTGACTTTAATTTTGTGTTTAATTGGTTGAGAAAGTTTGACCTTTTGCATTTCCAATTTTCCCACTTACCTCATCGAAGTAGTTATAAAAGCCAAGTGCTAAAAACTAGGGTTTTTTTTTTTTTTTTTTCTATTATTCAGTCTAATCCGCTTTTGACAAGTTTATTATCTTTCTCAAATTTTAAAAAAATTATATATTTATAATTCAAATTCGAGTGTTGATATCTCTAATTAACTAAATTCAGGATAATTTTTAATTCTTATAATGCAGTATAATTTTAGACCCGTAAATTGGTGCAAAATCTAAATCTTATACTTAAATCTTTTGAGAATCCGAACATTCTAATCGAGTAATTAAAAAGGTAGAAAGAAGTAATAGGGAGATAATTGTGGAACTAATTGAGAAAATAATGTTAATTGATTTTACTTTTAAATAACATTAACATAACCAAAAATGCAATATTGGACTTTATTCTTCGTACGGACTACAGTTCATTAATAAATATAATTAGTTTTTTTATTTACAAAGAAAATATGATTAGGTTTTAGAATAAGAAAGCTTAACTTAGCAAATTGTACTAGCAGAGAGAGGGTGGGTACCGTTTAAGTCCATCAATCAATCTATAATTTATTCTTTTATGATAATGACTACACAATAATAACTTAACAATCATAATTAAATTTTAGCATCAAATCAGTATATTCGGCCAAACGGCGGATAGCTGGAGTCTCCTTTACCTTGAAAAAAGAATAATAATAAATTTTAATAATAATTTGGGGTGGGGGGATGGAAAAGGGCCTAATTTGCTAGAAAAAAAATGCCCAAAAACAAGAATAAAATTAAAAGCGATTCTAGCTTACAAAAGAGAATAGTTAGTAAAAAAAAAATACAAGTCTTATTACCAAGAAGTTGCTTTGTCGGATTCTTCAGAAAGCATGAATGCTACAAATAAGAAAAAATTAAATAAAATAAGGGGAAATTAAATAAATTATACACATTTTGTTATTGGTGGGCTAGCTTTATTTCTCAACTTGTCCGGTGTCATTTCTATTGGTGGGCAACTAATTAATGGAAATAATGTTTAATTATGAATTACTAATTTTTTTTAATTAGAAGGAAACTGATCACTGATCAGACAGTTGGATGGTTTGTCTCCATATTTGTCAGCGTTCTAATCTAAAAGGTGGAAGAGAAAATTACAATGATTAGGACAATGAATATGACAATTAAGCTTAATTACAAAGGATGGTCAAACCACTAAAATAAAATGATAATCCCACAAGTAGATATATAATCTGTATAGTTTCATTTGTAATGCTGATACAGAAACAATTAGAGAGAAACTGACAATATTGGATTTTAATCTCCATGATTGCTCAATTATTGAACAACATGTTATGTGTTGGGTGCAAGTTGTGCGATAGAACATTTCTGGATATATATATGATATCTAATTATTGAGAAATAAAAATATATTATAAAATAAAAAGTTTTAAGAATTTGATTCATTATTTATTTAGGCAAGATTTTGTTAATTAATTTAGTTTGAATAATTAATGTGAGCTAGATAATAATATGGGTATGATGGACAACATATGATTATTATATTATGTAGGCTAAGTCTGTTTTGTTACTGACTCTCACTCACTATATAAAATTTGATAGGGATAAAAGAAAAGTATAAGATTTTCAAATTTCATCATTTTGAGTCAGAAAACGAGAGAAGTTTTTAGTGCAAATTTATTCAAATCGTTCATGTTACAATGAATTCGGCGAAATCAGGTTATTTTCTACATCCTCTATCTCGATTAAATTTGTTTTGTGCTCTAAATTACATGTATTACATCCTAAGATTGATTTTGGCTAAATTAATTTTTTATCAAGTGGTATTATAGCCAAATTACATATTTTTATAGTCATTTTCTTGTTTTTTTTAATTGAGTTTTAGGGCGAAAATAGGATTTGGCGATAGATTTTGCAAAATTTTTAAGGAAAATTGTTGAAAACGGAGTCGAAGAAGGAAATGATGCAGGCGCGTGTACTTCACGTGCCAAGAGAGCGCGTGGGCGTGTCTGGACAAAAGCGCCTACTGCATCAAGCACGTGTGCCACACACGTGCTGCAGCCCACTTTTTTGTTCCTTCCATTTTTGCTTTTAAAGTCTCTAAATTTTTCAATTGAGTTTCTATATGATTATTTTTCACTCCTGAAGGCTTTTTGTTGCCCAATTTTGATCTGAATTAATTTAAAAAATTTTAAATTAATTTTTAAAAGCCATATTTGAGAAAAATTGTAACATTTTAAAAGATAAAATATTTTATCTCATAATATTTAATTTATGCATGGACATAAAATTGTCACATCTGTAATTTAATTTTTCTCAATTAAAATTGACAATGTAACTGTTTAAATTGTTGTGAACATAATATTTCAAGACATTTGGCCTCACATCCATAAGGAATGAAAATTATGTTATTAAGTTATTTTAAGGCAATAAATAAGATGTATTGCGGTATAAGAATTTTTTTTAAAATCAGTTAAAATGTTGTCGCCAAAACAGCCTTTTTGGCAACGATTTTAAGAAATATTCGGTCTTATATGTTTTAGAGATGTCTTGAATTTAATTTATAATTATTCAGCCAAAAAGTGTTTATTATAAATTAAATTTGAAGATGAGAAATATAAAGCATATGATTGGGAATTAGTTGATACAAGTGGTTTATACACCCAACGGTAGTAAATTTGCAAGTATTTGGTAAATTTTTAGATTGTGCTTATATTAAGAATTTTCTATTACATGTTATATATTATACCCAAAGGTATTTATATAATGATGCACTGAAATTCTTGGATTAATATTCTTCTATAGCTTTGAGTATTATTATTGTTTTGTGCTAAAATGTTACATTGTTGATTTTTTCAGTTACCTTTTCAGTTAACAATAATACAATGACTATTGAAATACTCACTAACTCTAATTATAAAACGTGGAAGCAAGACGTGGAATTAGCTATGGAGTTGTCAGATATTAATATTGTCATGACAACTCCTAAGCCAATTGACCTTACTGGTAAGAGTTCAGTGGTTGATAAAGAACTGCATTCAACATAGTACAAAATGAACCTCATGTGTTATTTGACCATAAAAAGGTCAATTCCATAGTATCTGTTGAGCGGTTTGTTAGAGACTCATATAGTAAAAGAGTTTATGACTGCAGTTTTTCAGCGTTATAAGGTATCCATCAATGCTGAGATTGGTACACTTTTAAAGCAGCTATACTCCATGAAGTCTAACGGAGCAGGAGATGTAAGGAAATACATTCTCACCATGGTCCACATACAAAATAAGCTACACGATCTTGACATAATTCTCACTGATACTTGTATCATGCATGAAGCTCTCAATACTCTACCACCAGAGTTTGGGATGCTTATTATTGCATATAACTCAAGGGAGGATCCATGGACAGTTTATGCTTTCATTGCTATATGTGTAGCTGAGAAAGAGAAGCTAAAAGCGGGTCAGGTTAGTATTGCGCTTCTTGTATCAGGTCCTCAGTGGAAAGATAAAAGAAAATGTAAGAAAGCTGAATTTAATGCTCCTAGTTTTGATAAAGAATCTACCTGATCTAGTGTTGTGGGTGTTGATAAAGCTTTTATGAAAATGAAACTCAAATGTTTCTTTTGTAAAAAAAAATGTCATAAAAAGCAGGATTGTCTAAAATATAAAGCTTGGTTAGAAAAGCATGAACTTGCAGGGAACTCTTTTGGTCTTATTGTTTGTGAATCCAATTTGGTTGATGCCATATCCAGTTCTTGATGCTTGATAATGGAGCAACTAAACATGTTGCATTCATATTGCAGGGGTTCATAAACAAGAGGAAACCAAATAAAGAAGAGTTAGTACTCACAATTGGCAACAATGACACAATGAAAGTTCTTTTTGTTAGCAGTATCTGTTTGAATCTAGACACTAGTTTTGAACTCTTTTTGAAAAATATTTTGTACATACCGTCATTTAGGTGAAACTTGATATCAGTAACTAAATTAGACAAAATAGGCTATACTTTTGTATATAAAAATGTAGTTGTAAATATAACTTTTGATTCAAAAGCAATTGGTCATTGCTTTTTGTCATATGGTTTATATCAAGTATATTTTAGTTCAAATAAGATTTATTCCACAGCCTGTATTGTTGAACATGTTGTCAAAAGACTTCTAATAAAGGATAAGCCTTCCATGTTATTGGAAAGATGGTGCACCAAGAAGAGAGGGGTTAAATTGGTAGCAAATAAAAATTTTCGGCTTATAGATTTCTTTGAGTGTTTGAATAATATGCAAATAAAACATAGAAGTAAAGGAGCAAGAGAAGATTGCACACAAAGATTTATAGAGATTCGGGTATTAACAAATCCTAGTCTTCTCTCCAATCGCAATTGAAAGTTTTACTATTTCAACTTGATATTACAAGAGAGTTTCCTAGCTAACTCACAACTAGAGAGTTTTCCAAGCTTATCCACAACTAAGTGTTTTCTCAAGACTCACACTAAATCCAAATCTCTTGTGTTTTAATGACTCACATAATAACCAATTTTTTTGTATTTTAAATAGGCTCACACACAACCCAAACAAATTTTTTTTTTTCACTAGGATCACTTTTACAACCTATACTCAAGTATTTAAGGTTAGCACTTAAACCTTTCTTACAATAGAGATGAGAAATAAAATTGCAAGAGTTTTTGGCACGCTTAAAATTAAGCTCTTATGTTTTAAGGCTTTTTAGAGGTCTATTTATAGTGTCTACCTTCTAATTAGTTGTTATATATGGTGCCAAAATTATTTAAAACATTCAAAAGATGATTGACTAAAAGTTGTTTAGTAGAGACAGTTTTCCGGTTGGAAAATTCATATATTTGTTGGAACCTTATTCGTGACAACCTTGGATTTATCCTTTTCTTCAACGGCTAGTCTCAATCAAATTTTCCAGTCAAGACAATAATTTTCTGGTCAGGACAACTTTCTAGAACTTTTGACTTGAAATTTGGAATGCTGGAATCGAGCACTTTCTGAGGAGGACATTTTTCTTCCGAGGGGGAAATTGTCCTTCAATTTTTTACCGAATTGTTCACTAAGCAAATCAAATCCAATTGATTTGAAACTTTGTATACTATCAAAACAATACTAGATGAAGACATTAGTAACATTTAATTTCATTGTCAATATCAAAATAGAGATAAATCACTCTAAGGTCAAACATGTTGTGGTATAAAAGGCTTGGTCACATTTCTAGGGAAATAGTAGAAAGGCTAATCAAGGAAAATATCATGTCTATCCTTGACTTCAATGACTTAGAAATATGTATTGACTGTTGTAGGGGAAAGCTAACCAAGATTAAGATAAAGGGATCTATTTAGAGTATAGATCTCTTAGAGTAATCCATACAGATATATGTGAACCTTTAATATGCAATAATAAGTATTTCATAATATTCATTGATGATTTTTTCTGATATGGATATATGTAATTGATTAAAGAAAAGTCTGAATCTTTTGATAAATTCAAGATTTTTAAGACTGAAGTTGAGAAACAATAGGGCAAAGTTGTCAGAATTGTTAGATCTAGTCGAAGTGGTGAGTATTATGGCAAATACAGTATTGCAGGATAGGTAAAAGGTCATTTTGCAAAATACTTAGAGGGCTGTGGAATAGTAGCTCAGTTTACTATGCTGAGTAGTCCAGAATAGAATAATGTGGCTGAAAAGCAATCACACCTTAAATGAAATGACAAGGAGCATGATGTCAATGTCAAATCTTCCATACTTTTTGTGGGGTGAGACTAAGAGAACAACATTATATATCCTTAATATAGTCTCCAGCAAGTCTGTGGCTAAAATGTCGTTTGAATTATGGACCAGAAGGAAGCCTAATTTGAATTATTTTTGAGTTTAGGGTTGTCATTCAGAGGTATACCCTTACAATCTTGTTAAGGGTAAATTGCATTCTAGATCTACTCATTACTATTTCATAGGGTATCCAAATCATTCTAAGGGCTACAAATTTTATTGTAGAGAATGGGGTTCTATAATTGTGGAATCACAGACAGCTAAATTTTTAGAATTTGATGTAGCTGATGAGGGTGATCACTCTAAGATCACAAGACAGGAAAAGCAGCCTCAGGTTATACATATTTCTATACCTAAGCAACCTGCAATGTTGGATCCTACACCTGTAATTAATCCAATTTTAAAGGAGCCTATACAGTTAAATGAAGCTTCATCATCACAGGATGCAGTTACACTGGTTCCTCTTAGGAGGTCAACCAGGGAAAGGAAACTTGCTATTTTCTTTGATTATGTGGTCTATATAGGTAAGAGTGATTATGACATTGGTCATATTACTGATCCTACATCTTTTGAAGAAGCTGTTTCTAGTTTCCAATCTGATATGTGGTGGGATGCAATGAGAGATAAAATGCAATCTATAGATTGAAATGGGGTGTAGGAGCTTGTTGAATTACCTGAAGGTTATAGACCTATCGGTTGTAAATGGGTCTATAAGACAAAGAAGGACTCCAAAGGAAATATAGATAAGTTTAAATCCATATTAGTTGCCAAGGGATTTACTCAGAGAGGAGGAATTGATTATAATGAAACTTTTTCTCTTGTATCCTCGAAGGATACATTTAGAGTAATCATGGCACTAGCAGCTCATTTTGATCGGGAGCTACATCAGATGGATGTTATAACCATATTCCTGAATGGAGAACTGAATAAAGAGGTCTATATGGAACAACCTGAAGGTTTTTAGGTAAACAATAAAGATCATCTAGTGTGTAGACTTAAAAAGTTTATTTATGGTATAAAACAAGCCTCACAACAATGGTACCTGAAATTTGATGATGTGATCACCTCTTTGGGATTTGTCGAGAGTAAATTGATAGATGCATATATCTCAGGATTAGTGGGAGTAGGTATATCTTTTTGATACTGTATGTTGATGATATACTGCTTGCAAGCAATGATTTATGAATACTATATGAGGTAAAGCAGTTGTTGTCTAAATATTTTGATATGAAAGATCTTAGAGAAGCATTTTTTATCCTTGGAATTGAAATCTATAGGGATAGATCTCAAAACCTTTCATGTCTCTCTCAGAAAGCATACATTGAGTGAATATTGAAAAGATTTAATATGCAAAATGATAAGTCTTGGGATGTGCCAATTACTAAAGGTGATAAATTGAGTTTGACACAGTCTTCCAAGAATGAATTTGAGAGAGAATAAATGAAAACAGTGTCATATGTTAGTGCAATAGGAAGCTTGAAATATGCTCAAGTGTGCACTAGACCGGACATTGCATTTACAGTTGGTATTCTGGGTAGATATCAATCTAATCTTGGAATGGACCATTGGACTGCGGCTAAAAGAGTTTTGAGATACTTTAAAGGGATCAACGATTACATCTTGACATACAAAAAGGTTGAAAATATTGAGTTAGTTGGTTATACTGACTCATATTTTGCTGGCTGTTTTGATGATAGAAAATCCACGTCATGCTACATTTATATGTTAGTTGGTAGGGCTGTATCTTAGAAAAGTGTTAAACAGTCCTTAATCTCGTCTTCCACAATGCAAGCTGAGTTCGTAGCATGTTATGGTGCAGCTATACAGGCTGTTTGGCTACGAAATCTCATTGCAGAAATGTCAATTGTTGATTTCATTGATAGGCCCATAAAGTTGCATTGTGATAATTTATCGGCTGTGTGTTTACGAAAAGTAACAAGAATATCACTAGGTCTAAGCATATAAAAGTCAAATATTTGACATTAAAAGAGCTACTAAAGAAGGGTGACGTTGAAATAAAGCATATCAGTATACATGATATGGTAGTTGATCCCTTTACCAAGGGTATTCAACTCAAAATGTTTCAGAGACATGTCATTAGTATGGGTTTAAAGTCGACTTTTGATACCTTGGATTAGTGGGAGGCTTTCTTATTACTCTATGTATTTTGGTTTGTACTTTATATATTGGTATAATGTACTTCGTAAATTGATGATCATCAATGCAATATGTATATATTTTCGTTGGAAAATATTTGATGGTATATTTTCATTGGAAATATTTGATATTGTATTTTCGTGGAAAAATATTAAAGGTTATATTTTCATTGGAAAATATAATGTGATATATATCAGATATGATAAATTAAAATTTTAAGATTAGTGTCGCCTTAAGCAAAAGCTTGGGGCATTAAAGTTTATATCATTGATTGTATGTCTTAGAACACATAAAGAATCGTACGATATAAAATTTTTAAGACATATATAAACTTCATTTGAAATCATAAAGGGTTTCTTATGCGTACTTGTATTGCATTCAGATAAAAAATCATTGACTGATAAGAAAATCAACACATAAAGTTTAATCATAAAGTGAGTATTGACTAATCTTGTCACATTACCATACTATGCTAATGATTGATAGGGTTATTGGTAAATGTGATCATAAAATGTGTCATATTCTTGAATAATGTGGTTTACACTATGATTCTTTGCCAATGATTTTATTGAATTGAGTGGGAATCAGAAGTTTTTTGTAATAGTTTTTCAATTAATTAGCCCAAATGGGAGAATGTTAGATATATTTAATATTTAATTATGGTTGTGGGCTCATTAGTTGAGAAATAAATATATATTACAAAAGAAAGGGCCTTAAAAATTTAATCAATTATTTATTTAGGCAAGACTTCATTAATTAATTTAGTGTGGATAATTAATGTGGTCAGATAATAATACGAGTGTGATGGACGGCTCATGATTATTATATTATGTGGACTAAATCTTTCTTATTATTGACTCTCGCTCCCTATATAAAATTGGATAGGGATAAATGAAAACTAGAAGGTTTTAGAATTTCATCATTCTGAGTCAGGAAACGAAATAAGTTTTTAGTACAAACTTATTCAGATCATTCCTGCTACAATGAATTTGGCGAAATCAGATTCTTTTCTGCGTTATCTATCTCAATTAAATTTATTTTGTGTTCTAAATTACATGTATTAAATCTTGTGATTAATTTTAGCTAGATTGATTTTTTATCAATTCATGCTCACACTTTTAACATTTTAATGTCATTTATATACATACATGGTTGGACTTTATAAATTTTTTTTTAAACTACAATTTTTTTTGTTTATATATCAACAGACTAAGATTAATCATGTTCGTACTGGATACGTTTCTGAAAGTCGGCAAAATACTCCCATAAAAGTTTTAAGATAATTACATATTTATAACTCGAACTCAAGACCTCTAGTTAAGCTGAAAAAGTTTCATATCAACTAATTCACATTCTTAGATTGACTTAATGATTATTATTTATTCAACATTATTTTCAAAATTAATTATGTCAATTTAAAATTAATTAAGCACTTCTTCTATTCTTTAAACTTCCGATATTGAATTCTCTTCAATAATATTGAATCTTGTATAGAAAGAATGAATAATTAATTAATATTTAGTGTGAAGAATAATGTGGTGGAAAGCAATGCTTTAATGTAGAAAGTCACATAGGGATATAGATGGAAATGAGAGCTCACTTACAAAAAAAATTGCAAACGGCACAAATGCTAGTAGGATGATTTTTGCAATATTCTTGCCATGATTGTTGCTTGGTCATTGCTAGCTTCGAATGGCAAGGAATATATTAGACAATTAAAGCTTAGATTAATATCTTTGCAGAATGTCATTATTGTACTAAAATCAAATCTGAAGCGTCAAATATGCTCTTTGATATTAGTTTATTAATTTTTAATCTAAAGTAGTATCTGTAAAGTATGAACTATGTCTAAGCTTATCTCTAATGCTTTTTGCTCAAGTTTGGAGATTTAGCATTAACAGTTAACTGATCTTTCTGCAGAAACATTAGAATCCAAAAACAGTTACTTTGGCATAAAGACATTTTATTGATATGCCAAATCAACTCTATAGAGTTTTTGAGCGGCCAGATAGGGCTCCTAAGTTAGGGGAGCAAAGAGTTGCAAGCCTAAATTAGAGAGGCAAAATAAATTTTTAATATTCTTTACGGGAGCAAATTTAAAAACAAAATAATATAAATTAATATATTATTATATACATTTTAGAAAACTAAGCCTGCTCTTAAATTTATGTGTCTCTACCATTGATAGTTGCTAACTTTCTGCAAACTCATCCAATGAGAACGAACCCATCGAATCCCACATGTCTAAAAGCATATGCAATTTATTTTTTTTATGGAAAATTAATTGTACTGAGTTAAGCTAGAATGGGATCTCTTTCAATTCTATTCTCATTGAATAACTGGTAGTGTAGGGCTCTTAAATTAAGTTGAAGAAAACTTCAAGGCATCACTTTCAATATTTGGGACCCTATGCTAAGCTTTTGGCATTAAGAGGCTAAATATAATATTGGCATCTCGCTTGTGTATGAGATTAATATTGAATAATTAAAAAATATATTTTAAATTTTTTTATTTAATTAACTGATTTTTTAAATTTTTTTATAAATTGTTTTTTTAAATATATTTATAAAAAAATATATATTTATTGTTTCTATGGAAAAAATAATTTTCAAAACTCACAAAAATTTAAAATTTTTGCAAAAAAATGGTTTTTTCCCATGCAATACTAAAGGTTTTAATTTGTTTTTAAGAGGTTCCATTACCGCATATTAACAAAACTCAGACACAGACGTATTAATAAGGAGCTAACGAATTGATACACTAACCATAAAATAGTTTTGGAGAGGTGAGAATTCTTAAATTTAATTTTAAGTCTCTATAAAATGTACTAAAATAAATAAAAAATTTTTTCAAAATTATATTTATATACTTAATTATTAATAAATCCAACTAATTTATATTGGAATTTCAAAAAAATTAATTTTAAAATAATATAGCTTTTGAACGGTGAAGAAAAAATCAAAGCAAAAACAAGCAAACAAAGTGAGGTGTGTATGAAAAGAAGAGCCAATATATATATATATATAATACTGAAATCACGTGAGATTCCACTGTGAGTAAGACAGTGTGACTTACTTTGTTGCATGGGAAATGCCAGCTCATAAACCCGTTTTAACCGGCGGAATTACCGGTCTAATTGGTCAACTGCTGTGCTGTGTTGCCCCACGCGGTGAGGGTTAAAATTAAATCTGAAAAAGCTTGAGTTTTGCACCACAAGGGTTTGTTTTTTTCTAGGTGAATTTTACCCGCATAATTCATAACTCCCAATAATTTAATAATTTAAAAATTATTTATAATATATAAATATTCAAAATATAAAAGTCGTAATAATTTATTACCTTAAAAATTATTTATAACACAAAATATTTTAATTTTGTAATTAAATAGTAATTTTGTCTTTAACTGTTAGATTCCCTAACATAAATGTAATATGAAATATTCATATTAAAAAATTTTAATAAAATTAATTATAATATCTACATAAAATAAATTTTAAATTTATTAACTGAATATTACAACTAATTTTTATTTTTATTAAAATTTATCTGGATATTTTATATCATACTTCTATTAGAGAGACTAAGAGAGTATTCGGAAGTGCTGTTGAGTGTTCCAAAAGTAAATTTTAAATTTTTTGATTTAATAGAATAATTTTTTTAATTTTTTATGAATTGTTTTTTTTCAAATCTTTTTCTAGAAAAAATATCTATTTATATGTGCCTACTAAAAATATTTTTCAAAATTCAAAAAAGTTAAAAATGCAAAATTTTTTTTCCAAAAATTATTTTTTTCAAACACAATGTTAAATGAGCCATAATAGCTGAAGACATAAATAATATTTAGTTATAAAATAAAAGTTAAAGTATTTTTGTATTATAAATAATATTTAAGGAACTTAATTATTATAATTTATATAATTAAAATATTTTTATATTACAAATAATTTTTAGAATATTGAATTGTTAAGTTTACATAATTACAAAATTTACCCTTTTTATTTTTTTTACAGAGACAGAGCGGACAACAGCAATTTGCATATTCTTCTGAATTGCATGCCAGCATTCAGTCATTCGCTATTAAAAAGAAAAAAATAAAACTTATTTCTTGTTCTGATTAAATGATTCCATTTAGTTTTATGGAATTGACTTTTAATAATTTTCAAGTCATGATCATTGTTTGAATTATTTCGAATCTGAGACGAATTCGAGACAGCTTTCGAATAATTTAGATTATCTTCCTAAAATATTGCACCTATGGTTCGATTTTTCTTTTCTTTTTCAGAGAGAGGGATTCAGTTCCCTCAAATGCCGTTTCTATATATCAACAATTTATTAAACGGATAATAAAGCCACTGTTGACCCCAAAAAAAATAAAAATAAAAGTAACGTTTATACTTTATATTGGAAGCACTATGCCAATTTAATATTTATTAATATTAATGTATCGTTAATGCTAGTTCTTAAAATCTAATTATGCTAAATTAATTGAGTGACTGGTCGTTAAAGATTAACGCAATTAAAGCTAAAAACTTCTTAATTAGTCCAAACCAATTTCTTGACTCAGGTTTATTTCAGGATTTTTTTTATGCATAGTGTTGTTGTAAGGGTATTGAACCATAACATTCGACATTCGCTACTATCATTTCATTTCATTTCATGGCAGTTATACCAATTGAAAGAAATTAAATTTATAACTGACCAATTACAAAAGAATTAGATAATTATTTTTTTAATCAACAATCTCGTTTTAAAAAAAATATTTTATTTTTTATAGGTTTAAATTATATCCAATTTCTTGAAGATGTTCGTTTTTATCATTTAGTCTTATATAATGATTTTTGTTCCATTTAGCCATCTGAACTCTTTTTGTGGTCAATTTTGCTTCTGTCCAATTCGTAAAATATACATAGTACCCTCTAATCCTGACATGGAAAGAAAAAAATATTTGACGTCTTCAATAGTATTATTTCAGCGACAATGAGTCATATATTCGGTTTACGAATTGGACAGATTAAAAATTGACAAAAAATGAAGTTCAAGTGGATAAAAAATCGTTGTATGAATCTAAATAGCGAAAACGAATATTTTGAAGAAGGTTGATATAACTTAACTATTTTTTATATTCAAAAAATAGATTATACATGCATACATGATTCGATCTGTTAAGATCCTTTCCGAGTCGATCTTTACTCAATCAATTAGCTCGAAATTTATTTTAGGTTAGAATTAGATTCAATTAATCTATTTCCAAATAAATTTCAGGGATGACATCAAAAGTTGCCAACTTCGCTAAGGATATACAAGTTTCTTTGCGTAAATTTTGGACTTCTCAACATATTAAAGGACTCCATTCAGACTTCTTTTTTTTTTTTTTGACAAGACTCCATTCAGACTTAGCATTCAAAGAATGTATTCATTTTGCTTCTTTAATTAGTTATAAAGCAAAATGAAATGATAATTAGACTTGGGGGGATGGTCGGTGCATGCCCTTCAATTT
This sequence comes from Balakata baccata, assembly GCA_949630135.1. Classification (NCBI taxonomy): domain Eukaryota; kingdom Viridiplantae; phylum Streptophyta; class Magnoliopsida; order Malpighiales; family Euphorbiaceae; genus Balakata; species Balakata baccata. Next base: position 91,077 of record CATIWF010146439.1, on the reverse strand, counting down.
GCATCATGAGACCCACATATTTTATATATAATTTTTTTTTTTGATCTATTAAGAGTTTTGTTGATTTGTTCCAAAGTCATCCTAAATATATATTATAAAATATTATCCTATTCTTCGTAATCTTTGAGAGATTGAGGAATTAATAATTACGGATTTTGGTTTCACATTGAGGAGATGGAGAAAAGTATAATCAAATTGGGATTTCAATACTTGATATTTGTATTAGTGAAAATTGAAAATAATTTCATGTCTTCACAACCATTCACAATGAAGTTTGATTGATATTTTTATTAGTAAAAATTAAAAATAATTTTATATTCAAACTTCCTTAACCATTATTAGTAGAAATTTAATAAATTTATAATAAAATTAAAAGAATGATTATTTTCAATGGATCACTAGATCTTTTAATTAAAAAATGGAATTGAATTTTACTTAACATAAATTGGCTGAAACTAAATCACAATTTTCATCATATTTGATTATGATTATCAACTTCATTTCAATATTTATGACAATTTCAAAAAACCAACCTGAAACAATTATGCTTCGTGAATTGCAATTAAAGCTAAAAAGGGGGCATCTAGAAGAATATCAGACATTGTGCAATTTGATTCTTTTTTAATCCTCAACTGTAGGGCCTCATGTCCCCATACAAATCAAATAAACACCGGATTCCTCTATAGAGGAAATAGATTTAAATAAAAATGATATAAACAATAATCAAGTCAACCATATGAACTAATAATATTTAGACTTCGTTATGTACATTGTGAGCTATATATCAAGACAATGTTCTCAAACATACCTAATTTTCTTCTCTTTTTTTCTGCCACCAGCAAATCTTATATTTTTATCACAAACCTTCCACCAACACCATCTATCTATCTCTTCTTCCTTCTATTTCATAACTTTCTTTCATACCAAAAAAATATATAATATGGTGAAGCAGCCCCCTCACAATTTCTATCTATTCAACCAACCTAACCCAACTATAATCAACCTACTACTATCATCAAATTCCACCTTTTTACCATACGTACACAACACAAACCCAAAGCTAAAGCAAAGAATATGCCCATCTCAAAAAAGAGCTGAAATCAACAAACTTTCCTTGAAGATCCAAATTTACCTTTTTGAGTTTCTCACTTTAAGAATATGATTTGATCAATCCCAGGTTGTACAGATTCCTTCTTACTAGGCTCCCAAGTGATAATAACATTGTTCCAGCAACCCCTACACCTTGATCTTCTTTTTCTGCCTCTTGATGGTGGATCAGCGGCGGCAATTCCTTCACTTTCAAATAACTCATTCCAATTTTTTGTCGAACAGCTTCGATTATCTTAGGGTCTGCTGGATTACCGGTTGCATCTGTTACGTAGAATACATTTAGAGCCTTGTCTGTTGAGGTTGATATCTCAGCCCTTGTCACATTAAGGCCATGCTCTCTAAACGTTCTTGTCACATCTGCTAAAAGGCCTTGCCTATCAGCCGTGCATAATTCTAGCCTTACACCCTGATGATAGAAAATATATATTCCCCATTAAAATTTGCAAGATCAGCCTAACATTTGCATATAATCAAAGAAAGAATATGAATTGGAATAGAAGATATACCATAGATGCCCTTCTCTCAACTGCAGCTTGTAAACATTGAACTACCCGCTGTCTTTCAGGCTCTGAATTAATTGGGGTTCCATCTGTGTGTCTGATGTAGAATTCCTGAAATAAAAATATCTCATACAAGTCAATTAACGAACAAACACAGTTAATACTGCTGATTTTACCCATGGAAATCAAACTAAGAGAATTGACAATTATATACCAGATATGCTCTGTCCCTTGCTGTCTTGATCGTAGCATGAAACACAACATACTCCATATCTGTCAGGGTGCAAACAACATCGAACAGAAGTTTCATTCGATCCTTGCATTGAACATTCACAATTGAATAGCCTCTTTCTACCCAATTTTGCACAGTCACAACTGGAGAATCCGCATTAAGTCTCAAAATGGGTTTCCTTTCATAGTCCCTATCAGCAAACATCATTTGGTGCAATCTTCTCTCAGTGTGCGTTACTGACATCGAGACTGATGTTATAGCACTCCTAATATCATTATCACCCTTAAGAACATTCCTTAAACGAGCTTTAATTCTATCAATTTGTTGCGAGCACTCCATTGGGGACCCCGAATTGGAATCTTTTACATAAATTAGGGAAGCAATTCGACCATTATGAGTCCAAACTTTGGCCTCAACTACATCACACTGAAGGTCAGCTAGCACTGCAAATACCTCAGATAAAAGGCCGACCCGGTCTGTACCAGTTAGCTCTAATGCTGTTAAACCATTGAAATCATGGGGTCTGCTATGATGAATTGTACCGAGTGACTGCATAAAAGGGGGGAAAAAAACACTTCAAGTTTCAATACTGAAAAAAGAAAGAAAAAGAGAAATGGTATCCTACCTTATTTTAACTAACATAAAATAAACAATGATGGATCGAGTAAAAGTATTTTTCGAAGGAAAAATCACTGCGATGACAAACCAATGTAAATTAAATTCGAGAATCGAGAATAATAAATACCTGCTCAATGTAGTTAATAACGCTCTCATCTGTCAACTTATTTCCGTTTAAATCAGTCACATGAAAAACTGCAGCAGATGAAAATAGACACAGAAAGAAAATCATCAATACAACTCCCAAGAGACGAAACCCTGCTTTTAATTCGAAGAAATTAAAGGGTGATAACGTGCGCAAGCTTTACGGCGCACATTAGCAATGAAAACAACCATTTGGAAAAGGAAAAAGGAGTTTCATATTCCTTACCATCCATGAACCACCTTCCATCAGAGGAAATGTAAGCCTTTTTAATTGAAAGGTTCAGATCCGTGAGAATCTGGACAGCTTCAAGCAAAATTCCATGTTTCCTGGCGCTGTCAACCTGCAAGATCGGGCAAAAGGCCACGGGAAGAAAGATTTGTCAATATCTTGGAACGAATTAGAAGCAATCATTTATATTTAGTCAATTCCATAGACCTCAATATGAATTCTGATTTGTGGATACTTTGTGGTTTCGTGGAAGGGTTACCTTGACAAGAGTCGCAGTGGGGCAAACGGCATTGTCGATGACGACTCTACAAATAGCAGAGAAAGGTCAAGTCAGTGGAATTGCTTTTAACATAGGAATTTAAATTCAAAATTAAAGAAATAATCAGTGACATAGCCCTTTTTCTATCACTAACAAATTAGAAAAATAATAGAGGAAATATTCAGCTGAGATCATTATAATTTTAATTAAGAGCACAACTCTAAATCAAATGCTTATTTCTGAAAAATTTCCAAACATGGAAAGTTATTAGAAGAGAAATGAAATTACTTAGTATTAGATTTGGATTTGGCGCAGAATCTCTGAGAAATGGAAAGCAGAGATTTCAGCGTCAGAAATTTCAAGTATTGCGAAAAGAGCTTTCAGAGCAATTATGAAGAGGATAAGTCAGAAATCAACAGTTGCTAAATGCTAATCTCCAAGGAAGAGCCGAAATAGAAGAACCAGAAACAACGAAAAACTCAAGGAAGAAAGGGATTAAGGCATAGAAGTTAAAATTTTAAGAGAGCGCAAAATCAGACTAAAACAAGATAAGGAGCTAACCTAGGAGTGTTCATCCTGATAACAAGTTTTTCATACTCATCCAAACACGCACTCCACTCCATTTCTTTTCTTTCCTTTCTTTCTTCTACCACTTCTTCTTCTTCCTCTCTCGTTCCTGCTAATCAGCTGGTGTTTCTCTTTTCAAGAACCCAGCAAACGAAGTCTCATCAAACGACGAGATATTCAAAGATCCAGCGAAGCCAAAACACCGAGAAAATCCACAAAAACTAAGGATCAGCTTGGAGTTATTAGCAAACAAAGCCCAATGCCAGATTCCCTTAAAAATCCCACTTCTTCTCTTTTCCCTTAGTCCAAATCGCCATAAACAACACCTCTACCAAACTCAACCTCCTTACTTTCCCTTCTTTGTTTCTTTCCTTCTTTCAGTCTCTCTTTTCCGTCTCGAATAGTTACGATTTTCTCTCACTTCAACTCTCTCAATATGCACAAACCACGCTTTGTTCTTAACCCCTCTTTCCCCCTTTATATATTTCCCAGTTTATTTTTCGTGATTATTATTTTATTCCCTATTTAATGCTTTTTCTTTTTATTATTTTATTTATTCTCGAAACCAAACCAAACCAAACCAATCCACCCCACACCCATAAGCAAAGACGAGTCACAAGGCGTGAGTAACGTAGCTTTCTTTTATTTATTCTACTCTCGCCCCCTCCTCTAATTCTTAAGCCGAGGTCAACTAAGACGTGTGCCACGTGTCAAACGATCGCCAATTGTAGTTGTCTAAAAGTCCAGCTCGGAATGCCACGTATTTACTCTACCCGTCCTTTGCGTGCATTCGACTCAATGGGGATACAGGTTCCGGTTGATTCTTGATCGAGGGTAATAAGAAGGGGGTGGGGTCTGTATACGTGTCATTTTATGGACCCCACCGATCTAGATGGCTTGGTTTTTAAGTTGATTTTTGCCGACTAAAGGAATTATGACGTCCGCACGTGACAACTACTGACCCCCCACCACGCTCCGATCTCGGCTTTTCTTCTGTCACTTTTAAGCCGGTTTTCTTTTTGTATTGTTTCGTATTTGATATTTCCTCTTGCTTATAACTAATTTTTGTGTTCATCTTTACCCTTTTTGTTTTGCTCTAGTTGTATCTCCCACAAGGACAATTTCGTCCCTCTACTCATTATAACTGGGTAAATAATGAACCAAACGTACTTTTTCTCGTCCAGAATTATACTCTTCACAGAGGTGAATACAGGGTAAGCTCTCCACATTCGTTATTATTGCAGTACTTGGAATTTTAAAAGAATTGGAGGACAAATTGGTCATTTGATAAAAAGGTGAGTCAGGTCTCACGTGGTGTCATTTAATTGGTCCGAAGCATGAAACGGCGCGCATGATCAAGACGTAGTCGTGGAGGCACGCCTTCGGACTTATTATGTCTTCCCTTGGGCGCCCCTATCAAAAGATGAAGCTATACAGAATAGTTTAAGCCTCGACACGTGTCAAACTATAAACAGTGTCTCCGAAAACATGCTGTGACAAACCTTAACAAAGATGGGTCCTACAAGGTATGCAATCACGTGGCAGGTTGTCAGAGAACACGTTCGCCGGTTGCTCCGCTGTCTCTGGCTACGGACCGATTAACCAGTAATTATTTTAATAAAAATAATCATTAACACTAACAACTAACCATAAAACGTTGCACTCTCACTATCATTACTGCTCACACTTGCGATCATGCCACGTGGCCTGTTGAGCTTTAAACTTCCATATGATTTAGGTAACTGCTAACTATTAACATAAAAACTAACGGAATAGATCAATTAAAGTAAATAAGTACCCAAAAAAAAAAAAGGTAAATCTTGAAACGACGGGTCCGTTAAATCTGACAGTGGTCCTCGTTTAAATAATGTAGGCGGCAGTTTCAAGTGTTTTTGAAGTGGCCTTGGCTTACACTTTGGCGGGAAGGTGGTGGTGTTGGCGCCAAATAGGACGGCGGTGGGTGCGTAAGGAGGGGGGCCAAGGCATCACAAGGAAATAAATATCCACATCGATAAAGGCAATGTAGGGTCCCAGTGATCTTTTGGTTCTTTGACGTGGAGACTACGTCGGTCGAGTTATGTGTAAAATTGTTATTTGTTGGACGAATAATTCGAGAAGATTAGCCTAAAAAAATAAAGAGGCCAAAAAATTGGGTAGTTGACTTTTTGGAGTATCGAAGGGTTCGTGTAGGAGGGGGTGGCAAGAGAGTGGAAAGCCATGACGACACGTGGATGACAACTCAGACGACGGTCATTGGGTCCCAGCTGTCATAAGAAATTCTATCAACAAATTTTGAAAATTCCGCCTTTTTTCTGGGAGCCATGCTTTTTTGACCGTTAAAGACTTTTGGCGCCAAATTCAAAAACCGTATTCAGAATTGGAATGACTCAAGGCCTGCCATAGATTAGAGAAAGCAGTATTTGGGTAGTGGTTTTGATTGCATACAACGGCGCCGCAGATCTCTCCGTGAGACACTGGAGGCATGTCTTCATCTAACATGTTTGAGGTGATTTAACAAAATTAATTAAAATTTTGTGTCAAAAAAATTGGAGTGAAGTTTTCTCCACGTTTTACCGGTGGATCCCACAGAGAGATTTGCTGGGTCAGAAGATCTTGGCCGTCAAATTGGGATACTGAATATAAGAAATAGAAAAATTTTAAAATTGTATGGGGTCAAAGTGGGTGCATGTGAATCCAAGAATAGCACATGGCTTGGACGCGAATAGAATAGAATAGGTGCAGCCTACTACAAGAGGACTAGTCAATGCTTCTCTTCTTTAGATGAATTGCTGTTTGTTTGTTTGAAATTCTAAAATAGAAAATGTTTTTCCATGGAGAATTGACTATTTTGTAACTTTGTTTTCTTTGTTTGGCTATTTTATCCATACAAATATTTGAATTTTACAATAAATACCTTTAATAAAGAGGTTATTCATAATTATGAAAAAAAAAACATAGGCATGCAAAATCAAGGCTGGCTTAATAGGATATTTTCACTTATGAAAGTTCTTGATTTAAAATTACGAAAGATATCGAGTTCGAGTGTATTTATTATCATTCACTAATTATGATGGAGTCGGACTTTTAAATTATAAGACAAAGAGATAAAGTCGAAATCAATAGGCAAATAGCCTAATTTTTAAATTTATAATATAAAAATAAATTTTTAACATTTTTTATAAGATAGGTTTTAGAAAATAATATAAATTTATATATTATAACACTTTAAAAAGTTAAAAAAGAGTTTAATAAAAATTTATTATTTTTAGGGTGAGTGATTCGTCATGAGTACATATCCGACTGGGTCTTCTAGTGAGAAAAAAAAAATGCATAGAGCATGCCTTGCCTTGCAAGTCTGGTTTCTAAGTTTTCTAACTGCTCTGTTTTATTTAACAATATCCCCAAATTATGGGATTTGACTCTTAATTAGTATCGCTAAACACACCCGCTCTTTCTTAATTAATTCCCAATCTGGAATTAATTGCACAAGTTCATACCTCATAGGATGGGCTAATTCTGTTTTACACCCTAACTTTACACGTACGAAAGTTATTTGTAAATCATTAATCTTAATAATAAAAATTCATTCTTTAAATCAATTTTTATGTATTTATTCATGAACAAATCATATTATTATATATTATGAAATTAATTTTTATTCTCTTTTAATATAACAATATGAAAAATATACATGGCTATTAAAATTTACTCATTCCGTTCCGTAACAAATGTCAATTTTGAAAAAATCTCAAATTATATTTATCTGTTACTTTTATATTATTAATTAAAATTAAATATTTTTTAAAAAATTTACCCTTATATTTATCAATTTAAAATTATTAATATTACGATGAGTTTAAAATTTGTAGTCTTTCAAAATCAAGGGCAATTTAGTATTTATAACTCATTTTTTTCTAAATTTAAAATCAATTAATAATTTTTTAATTATAGTAAAATTACCAAAAATAATAATTATTATGAAACAGATGAAGCATTTATTTATTGAAAAAATTATTATTTATCCTATTGTAATTGGACATAATATATTAATATTTTTTATAATTTAAATTTCATATAATTTAATATAGTATATTAATATTTTTAAAATTTAAAAATTGTATTATTTATCACTTAAATTCTATTAATACTAATATATTATATTAAATTACGACGATGAACGGTAATTTCCACTTATTTATTTTGTGGAAGGTGGAGTGAGGACAGAGAAATACAGAGGTTGATTGGAAGATAGAGGGAGTTGTAATATCAAGTGAGACAGCTGGAAAAAGAGAGTGGTAGTTGAAAGGAAAGCATTAATAGTGTGCTAATAATTAAAAACAACTAGAAAAACCATATGAAGATGCTGCAATATGAAGTGATTCCAAGAAAGTGACATTTTAGATCGTGGTCCCATATCTTCTTGGGCCAATCCCAATATCCCACAAAATCAAGCCTAATCATTTTTATTCGGATATTTTTCATTTTTTTTTATATTATGTCAATAAATAAAGTAAATTATGTTAGAAAATTTATTAGTTTTTTTTTTTTGTTTGTTTAGGAAAAAAAGATTATTTCAATTTTCAAGAGTTCATAAATAAAATATTAATGCCAAGTTTTCAATATAATAAAATTGAGTTTAAAAACTATATAATAGTTAAAATATGATATGTTTATAAATTTTTCAGAAAATGATTCGCTCAAAATTAATGTCAAGGAAAAATAATTAGTTAATTACCCATAAATACTTTGTATAAATTATATTTATGTAAAAAAAATTAAAATGGATAATATATATATATATATAAAAGAATAAATTTATTTCAGATATATAAGATATATATTCTGCATTCTCCTGTATTTAATTAGTTTTGCCATTTGTTTTTTTATGTCTATTTTACCACTCCAATTTCTTTTATAATTCATTTTGCATTTTATTTAATTTGTAAAATTGAATATATAGTCCTTTTATACTGATATATTATTATTGATGAAATCAAATATTTTTATTTAATATGTCAACATTAAAAGATTCTACACACATTTTTATAAATTTTATAGGAGACAAAATAAATTAAAAATCAACTATAAATGGTAAGATAGATTAAAATAAAAAAAAATTGACAAAACATATCAAGCACAGGAGACAGATATGTTTGAATTATGGCTTGTTTCAGAATGTGACTTCAGCCAATCGCATTAGATAAAACGACATTGTGATTAAAGTATAAGCAAATATCGATCCTTAACCAATAGCTATGGTCTCTTGCATTAGTGGCAAGATCTAAAAGTTTGAGGCATATTATTAACCAAACCAAACTAAGGGGCACTGATTACTGTCGGTACTCCCGAATTAAATATCCTTATTTTTTCAAAGATTTCCGTTCGAACTAATTATAATCAGATAATCCAGCCTTTCAATAAAAAAACTCAAGAAATTGTCCTACTTATATAATACCAAAAAGTAAACCGATTAAATTGAATTTGCCAATCACATTCGGTCAAATTAATCTGAGTCCAACTGGGTTTTACACACCATGTACAAAAATCCAAATTTAACTAATCAATTTACTCGCCAGCTATTCGAATTATAAAATATTTGAATTTTATTTGAAATCAATTGAGTCAAACTTGATTTTGAATAATTTATCAAGTGGAGTTCAAATTATAATGTTTGCAAGTTTTATCAAAACTTAGTTAAATTGAATTAATTTAAATCGATTTCGAATAGGATCAAACTAAGTATATTATTTATTATATTTTTTAATTAATTCAAACCTTAACAATTCAAATAACCAAATTTATTTGAATCGAATTTCAAATAATTAAAAAAGGTTCGATTAAGTTCACACATGAATTGTTTAAGCTAGGCGAACTCAATCTAATACTAAGTTGGAACTCGACTTGATTACACTATGAGAGTTAACTCTAATTATGAATCGCTAGCTACAATTTGAATTCTTAACTGCTAGATTAAACGATGTCTTATGAGAGAAAAAAAAAAGTGCACACTGCCAAATCCAACCACTAGATTTATGTATAAATTTTATAGATAGATAGCAGTGTTTAGAATTGTTGTTGATAATTTTAAAAATAGATTTTAAATTTTTTAATTAAATTGACTGATTTTTATAATTTTTTTATCAACTGCTTTTTTCAAATCTGATTTTGAAAAAAATATCTATTTATTTATTTCTATCAAAAATAGTTTTCAAAATTCAAATAAAATTATAAAATATAATTTTTTTTTCAAAAAGCGTTTTTTAAAATAAAATGTCAAACATGACATAACTATACAAATTGTAATAATTCAGTTTTTCAAATATTATTTTATTTATAAAATAAAAATTAAGCTAATTTTATATTACAATTTGCATAGGTACTTCGGTAAAATTCACTCCTACATTCAATGAATCTATTATTGGTGAGAAAATTAATCCCGCAACAAAGTGATATCAATTTTCTTAATTAATAAAATTTTTTTATAACCTAAAATAAAATCATATTTCGTATCAATTAAATCATACAGTACGATTTATTTTGCAACACTTAATAAATTGTGTAACATAAATAAATAGAACGGTAAAATAAATACTTTAACACATATTAGGAAGAAATTGGTAAAAAATAGTTCTGGTAGATACCATTTTTTATTTGTTTTCACAATTTAATTTTATATAATTTATTTGTTTTTCATCAATTTATTTTGTTTTATTTGAAATGTTAATGCCACTAATATCTGAGATGGATACGTATATTTATATCAAATTTAATAAATTAATATGTTTGATGCAATTTTATTCATAATAATATAGTTTTTTTTACAGTGAATTATATAATATTATGACATTTTATAATTTTTTATAGTTATTTTGTTTATTATTTAAATATTAATTATTTATTTATAAACTTTTAAAAGTACATTTTTATCTTAAATATCATATTATTTTATTCATAGTAAATAAAGAGTTTATATTTATCTCAAATTTAATAGTATCCCTCAAATCACTAATTTGTCTATTATTAAAAATTATATATAAAATAAAAGTAGCAAACGGTTATTTTACTTGTCTCTTCCTCTATTTTCACTTTTATATATATAGTTTTTCATTAACTGCATTGTATGTTATTGTTAAATATTGAACTTATCATTAATTACAATTTAATTTTTATTTTTTTATTAATTTGTTTCATCTTATTTAAAATATTAATGTCACTAATATTTGGGATAAGAACACATATTTATCTCAAGTTTAATAATAAATATGTTATATTTTAACAAACAATATAACTTTATTCATAATAACATGTTATTTTATTATAGTAGATTATATAATATTATGATATTTTATAAATTTATATTTGTAATTATTTTATTTATTATTTAAATATTTAAATATTAAATTTTAAGATTGCATGTTTGTTTTAAATTTATAGTATTAGACTCGTCATTAATTACCATTTAGTTTTTTTTATAATTTTATTTTATTAGCAAATAAAGTTTTTGATTCTTTTTATTTATTTTTTAATTAGATCCTTAATGAGTTTTTTTAACCAAAGATCCGTAATGAGTTCCTATTTATATTTACAAGTATTTGTCATTTGAATGTGATTATATTTATTTAAATTTTTGTAATATTATTAATTTTAAGTCGAAATTTTAAATTTTAAATTTATTTGGTTTTTCTAGTTTTTCATTAACATATATTACACATAATTTTTAGAAATTAACTTTGTTATTAATCACTATTTAGTTTTTATATAAGTTATATAATTTTTTTTATTAATTTATCATTCTGATCGAAACAATTAAATTATAACACCTATCTTAATTCGGTTTGATATCTGATTCGGATTAAAATATCTAATAATTATCATATTTTTTTATTATGGTAAAAATAAAATATAGAATATTTTTCAAATTTCATATTATTTTATAATATTTTATTCATAGTAAATTACAGAAATACATATTTATATCAAATTTTATCAAATTATTAATTTGTCCATTATTAAAAGTCATATATAAAATAGAAATATAAGTATTTTATAATCATTTTGTCTGTTCTCCTATTTCCACTTTTATACATAACAATTTTTTATTAACATATTTAGCATATAATTATTATATATTAAACTCGTCATTAATCACTATTTAATTTTTGTATAATTGTTTTTCATTTTTATTAATTTACTTCATTTTATTATGATATTTTATTCATATTGAATTATATGAATGTATGTTTATATCAAATTCTAACAAATTACTAATTTATTCATTATTAAGAGTCATATATAAAATAGAAGTAGTAAATATTTTACGGTTTTAGTAATAATAAATTATGTATGAAGAATTATGGTGATAAATTTATTAGTTTATTGATTAAAATTTGATTGTTCATCATTTTTAACTTGATTGTTTATAGTATTGAACATGATTGTTTATTATTTTGAATTTAATTATTCATTGCATATTCATTACTTATAACGTATGTTTTATTACTTATTAAGTTATTTAATTATTTTATTACTTATTAATATTTAAGTTAATTAATTTAATACGTAATAAAATAATATAATTTAATAATTTAATATTTTGATAGAAAATTATATCAACATTATATAAAAATAGAATAATATAAAATAAAAAATAATATTAAAAATACATTTATATTAAAATAATATAATATAATTCATAAATATATCAAAACTAATTTTTTTCATACAATAAATAACAAATAATTAAACATTCAATAATACTAAATAATTAAGCTAATTAATTTAATAAGTAATAAAAATTAATAAAAAATAATTTAAATATTTAATATTTTATTAGAAATTATTAAAATATTATATTATATTTATATGGATATAGATGACATAATTATTAATTATATTTGATTCTTACATTATATTATATATAAAAAATATATAAAATTATTTGGTCTATTAATTATCTTACCCATTATATTATTAGTTTGTTTACTATATTTGAATATAAATTATAAATGTTAAGTTGTATAATATCAAATGTGAAATTTATTTATGAATAAATTTACTGCAAACGAATTATACATTTTGAATTAAACTATATTAGGATTTAAGAATTTTGCTAATGATAGAAATATTTTTCCACATCAGCGACTACTCTTCGACAATCAATAGAATGTACACTGTGAACCTCCAACATATATGCACCAATAACACACCCATAACTAGAAAACAAACCCTAATTTCGCATCTCTTCCAATTCCTCATGATAATTTTTTATTTTCTTTTCAAATGTAGTAGTATTTTCTTTCCTTTCGGTTTCCCCTTTCTTATCTCACCCAATTCTTCATGATGATTTTTTATTTTCTTTTTAAATGTAATAATAAATCCATTTTCTAAACAAATTAATTATAATTCAAAAAAGATTTTATACTTTCTACATATAGAGTAAAATCAATATTTTTTCTTAAAAATTACAAATTTTAACTCGGATTGTAGTTAAAATTTGAAGGATAATAAATTGTAATATAAATTTTAAAATATTTATTTATGAAAATATGTAATAATCCATATTTCCTTTCGTTTTCCCTTTCTCTTCCCTAAAAAATTTGTAATCCTATTTTAATTAATACTAAAAATATAGTTATCTAATTATAATAGAATTAGACTTCTAATTAATAAATTATTTTTTTATAAATTTATTTGTCCCTCTTACTATTCCCACTTTTATAAAGTATAATATGTTATAAATATTTATCTTTTCATCTACTTTATTTACAGTTTGACTCCTACTAAACCGTTGACTATTGACTCTTCTTTCCTTGATTAAAAAACAAGATCGACTTTGACAATAGTAATTAATTATTGATGAAAAATAATTACTATTGTTGCTGAAAACGGCTAAATTCATTGATAGGCAATAACATTCAAACTCTAATCGGTCCCTCCACAATATGAGCTATTGCTCTCGTCGATCGTCATGCTCGTGTTAGAAATCTGCCGAAAGAAGAAACAGAATAAAAAAAAATCATCATTACACATGCTTTGATCTTTAAAGTTCAACTACTTAGCAGCATCCAATAATGGAAAATGCAACTGTAAAACCTTAAAACATTTTATTACCCTAAAATTGCTTGTATCTTAATCACTTGACAAAAAGCTAATTAACATGACATCAAATAAAAAAAAAATCATTTTGTAAAAAGTAAAAGAGAACCAAAAGAGATTTACATTAACTAATTAGTGGGTGAAAATGATTTGGTCTTTGATTCTTAAATTCCTAATGATGTTTCTCAAATCTTTTAATTTGACTTTAATGGCATTTTTCCATAATGTTTGGTGGGCAGTTACAACAAAATTGCATTTAATAAAAATTGTAAGTGTTCTTACTTTTACTAAGATATATATGGAATTCAATACTTAGAATTTTCATCTTTACTATTTTTATTCTAGGCTATAATTTATTCTACGTTAATGAATTAAAATTACATATTGAAATTATTCATTTAAAAGCTTCAAAATACTTCTTTATAAATTTAAAATAACTACATATTTAATATTCGAATTCAAAATCTCTAATTAAACTAGAAGACATCCGCAATTCATCCACAACCTATAAGTATTTTTATATTGACTTTTGTGGCAAGTGATATGCTTTTACGTGTTTGCAGATATCAGTTCATTAAGCAATATATAACATTAATCATCCACAATCTATAGGTATTTTTATATTGACTTTTGTGGCAAGTGATATGCTTTTACGTATTTGCAGATATCAGTTCATTATGCAATATATAACATTAATCAGCTAACATTTAAATAAAAAAAATTAAAAATTGAATGTGGGAATTTCTGCTTCAAATTAAAGGCACAAATCATGGTCCACCTTAAGGATTTTTTTTTTCTTTAAATTAAATAGTGTATATAGAGAGAGTTGCTGTCATGCATATGAAAAATTCAATTGATTGGTAAATTTATTTATAAACATATTGCCGACAGGATCGCTAATAACACATCATATTTCGGGAACATCAACATGCTGTGTTACGTAATACCATGAAAAATCCAAGACAATTAAATTTACTTTTATTATTTGTTTTAAAGAATATATAGATAACACCTAACTCATTTGCAAAAACTAATTTAAATAATTGTAATTATTATAAATTAAAAACACTTATATTATATATAAGTATTTTAAATTAATCTATAAATTATAGTTTAGTGCTATTAGACAGATTAAATCATAAAAGTTTCGAATTCAAATATTGAAATGACTTTCTTATACAAAAATAACATTTACATTATATATATATTTATATATAACTATCGGAAATAGGATCTTTAATAGGAATGGAAATAAATAGTCAAATAAATATGACGGCCAAAATGAATTTGTTCCTGTGATACTTAAAATTTGTAAAAGTACACAATTAAGATGTGGATAAGATAACAGTGATTTCTTTTAATTTAATTAGAGGTCTCGATTTGAGTTTGAATTCTAGATATACTATTATTTTAAAACTTATAAAAAAGCATTTTACCATTTTTAAAGTTCCGCTTAATGTGAGGATGATTAATTTTAGTATATAATTTTAATTAAGTGATGGAGAATAGATGTGGCGACACTAAGGGTGTATACCATCTGAATTCCTAACGCAACAGGAAGAAAGTGGAACCAAAGGATTTTAGACATTACAGTACACGCGTACTGCACGTGCTCGACAAGGTGTCCCGAAGCAGTCTCTCAAGAATTAAACTTGCATTTTCTTCTGGTTTTCTTGCACAAAACTTGGCAAGTATGTACTCCCACTTAAACCATATTGTCTACGCATTCACTGTTAGCCTCCTCAATTTAGTGCCAGAAATTAGACAGACCTGACTGTGTTTTGTCAAAATATGTCAACAGTTTGCGACTTCTGTCTTAATGGCATATAAGATTTCACCGCTCATAAAATATCTCAAGGTTCGAGACTTTGTTCCTACCAATAGCAGGCTACCTCCTGTTGAGACCTTGTACCCAAGAGTCGCAAAAATAAGACCGCGGAGTTGCAAAGGTTGACACAGTCATGTGAAATTCTTAATTGTAAAGGTTTTGTTTGAGAGAATATTGGGGTAAAACGTCCCCTCAAAGACTAGTTTAAGTCATACCCACATGTTGCCTAATCACATGGCACCGCATTATGCCACTAAATGGGCTATGTTTTGTTGTATTTGCTCTTATATTTATAGTCTAAGGTTGTTAATTATAATATTTGTCGGCGCAAATTTTACTAATTAAGATGTGATCTCTTGCAATTGTGTGTTGAGAAGAAACCTAGTCATCAATTGTCGAGCATAAGATTGATACATGCAAATTTTTTATTTTATTATAATTCTAAAATGGAATTAAAAACAAATGAAAAAAGGGGATATTTATATAGGCTTAGCCTTTGTTTGGATTAATAAAATTTAGGGAAAAAACAGAAGAAAAGAAATAAATATTTTTCCTTCGTTAATTTGTATTTTTCGATTTTCTTATATCTCTCAAATTTTATAAAGTAATTAAATGTACCGAGAAGAGGAACAGTAAAATGAATCTTAGTTTGTTTGGAAGATTTATCGAGTTCTTTTTTTTTGGTAGAAAATTTTTTCTAGTTTTTAACAATTAGGTTAATGCGGAAGGCAATTCCTATTTTAAACCGTTCTTTTAATTTATCTCTAAAAGGGTAAAAAAAGAAGTGAAATAATATTACAAATATATATACTTTATACTCCATCATTGATGATCTTTTTAACAAAGATAGAATATCACAATTTAAGAAAATTTCCCAGCATATATCTCTAAGAAAAATTCTGACCTCCTTTTTCTCTCCAACTTTTTCTTTTTACTTTCTTTAGCTTTCGTCTTCTTTTAACTAAAAAATAGTAAAATTTGATCATTATTTGCCTAAAATTACTTTTTTATTTTTTTTATTAATTTATTTCCAAAATAAGTCGTTATTTCACTTATATTTAGATTTTTATTTTATTAATTTTATTTTTCATGATTTTATTATTTTGTTGTAACGTTTGATTTTATCGTCTTATTACGATATTTTGTTTCCATTATCTTATTGTGATATTTTTGTTTGTAAACGATTCAGATAGATAAAATATATTTAATCAAATAGAGATAACAAATCATATTATGATCCTTAGTATATTGTAAAAATGAAATTATAGGTATTTTATTCACTATAATATAATCAAATTTGTAAATTTTGAGTGATTTATTATGCTATTGACTTGATATTGTAATTTTTTTTACTATTTTATTATCTATAATTTTTAATAGATTTATATTTGTTTCTATTGATGTATTACTACTTTGAATTGATGAAATTATTTTCTTTAAAAAAAAAAACTAAGGCAGAATATGAGAATCATATTGAATACGACGTCGTTGACAACATTCTATTTATTGTTACTTAGTGGGTTGGGTTTAGTATATGATTCCTTTGATTCACTTTTATTATTTTTGGACCGAAGGTATTTAAGGCCCAATCTTACTAGACTTGCTTCATAGAAGCAGGATACGACGTCGTTGTATTCTTCCCCAATCTACGATTCCAAGTTCGCATAAAAAATCTGTATGCAGCGAGAAAGTAGAAACAGATGGCTGCTCATTATTCTGCTAATCTTCCATGGGCAATCCAAGCAGTTACTGAATCCATTCTTCACAGATCAAAACCCTTATTTCTTCTACCTCAGTCTCTTAAACCCTACACTTCATGAAATCCGTCATGGTTAGGCAGCATCACTACCCATATGACCAATCTCTCTTTCCAATCCTCAAATTCCCCACTTCACTTGCCTGCCCGACGTCCCATCTCTGCCGCTGTCTCCTCCAGCCTTCCCACTGCGTATTTTCCTCTTCTATAATCGTTCTTTGGTTACTTTATTTTGTAATTTTCCGTTTTCAGAGGACTAAGTTTCACTTTCAGGTTTTTGTAGGAATCCCGACCGATTTGCTTCTGCTCAGAAAGTATCCAAGCGACTTAACTTTTTGACTTTGTCCGGTTCTGATACGATGCTTGTTTGGTTTTGGGTAGATGTAAGGTTTGTTGACATTTGATATGATTGAAATTTCAGGTGGTCATGGAGGGCAATAAAGGCGTTTGCCATGGCTGAACTCGAAGCAAGGAAGCTCAAGTATGCAAATACTGGAACTGAGTCTCTGCTTTTGGGCATTTTGATTGAAGGTAGCAAGCATTTCATTTTCCTGTTTCAAATTTTAATTTCAATTGAAGTTAAATTTTTTCCCCCAGGAGCAATTCATTTTCCAGTAGACATTTTTAGTTCAGTTCAATTCCGGTAAATAATTCAATGCTATGTTGCTCATCATGCAAGCAGTAGCAGAAGGCTGTAATATATATTTCTATTCAGTAACAGAATAAAAATTGGACTCACAAAAAATTCGTATATCCCTACATGGGCTGATTTAAGCAGTATACTAACTTTCGTAGTACATATTGCTAATCGTTGGCATCAAAGTGGTGCTAGGAAGTCTATCTGGTTTTACTTTCAGTATTGTCTCTTATCTGACACCTATTGTTAGTGACATCTAGGAAGAATAGATGTGCTCCGGTGGAAGAATTACTAATATAATTCTTAGTATCCTATCATTGTATAAACATTTTTCTCCTTTGGACTGTAGGAACCAGTGTAGCTGCAAAGTATTTATGGTCAAATGGAATTACTCTTCTCAAAGTGCGTGAAGAGATTGTTAAGTTACTTGGAAAGGCTGACATGCATTCCCCCCCCCCCCCCGAGAAGCCATCTTTGACAGAATCAGCTCAAAGGGCCCTTGATTGGGCTGTTGATCATAAATTAAGATCTGGTAAGTACTATTATAGCTTTTTTAGGAAGTTGTAAAAATTCAGATATCCAGAACATATGAATAACATTGTTGGGAAGTCACGGCTGCCCAAGATTGTCTCAACAATTTGTCATATCAAGGTTTAGTTTTATGACTTTTTAAACAATTATTAGACTTACTTGATGGGGAACTGAATGTTGTTTTTGAAAAGAAAAACAATTCTAATTGTGAAAACTAGCATCAGGCTTGTAAATTACTTCATGTTTTTGAGCTGAGCCAGTTATCATGCTTCAAGTCTTGTTGTTAATTTCGTCAGTAAGTGTATTGATTATATATCAGTGTAGTAAAAAATACGCTTTCTTCTAGAAATTTGGAAGGTATAATATTGAGCTCATATGGTAATATATCTTGTCAGCCGGTACTTCTCAAGTCCTTGTGATATGCACGTCACTGGTGAGAATGCTGCTTTTTAGTTATTGAGTTGTTGACCTTAGGAAATGATATGGCTGAGAATCTGGTATAAGGGCTTCTTTTCCTCATAAGGAACCCTTGGATCTGAACTCATTATGCAAAAATTTTTAAGGTTTTCCTTGAGAACTTAAAAGCAATTTATTTATATCAAGGTGTATAATTGAGCCAGAAGAGAAAGATAATTACATGCAATATCTATTATAGCAAAGTATGGGAAATTAATGGAGTATATAAATATTTAATAAGATCAATCCGTTAACTTCCCGAGAATTGGCTTCTCTGGGTAATGCTTTAGTCATCATTGCAAACTGAAATGTACTCCTGAATTCTTTAAACCTTGCTTTACTCTTATATGATGATTGGTTTGTTCTTTACTGGTAGCTGCTTTCAGTCATATTTTGTACTCTTTTGTGAGGTCAGTGTTATGTTTACCCCTTTTATATTATAATAAGTGGTTCCAGATTGTGTTTACAGCTATATCGTGGGCCCTGGACCATGAAGCATTATGTACCAAAAGTCTCACAAGTGTAAAAAGTGGTGGCGGTTTTGTAAATAAAACAAACTTATACAATTATCAAACACGGTGATATTTTCATAAATATTTATCATTCGTTTATTGAGAAAAATTTATTATTTTATTGAAAAATATTTACTATTCTATTGAAAAAGGTCCATTACTTTATGGAGAAATGTTCATTAGTTTATTGAGAAAAATTTATTACTTTATTGAAAAATGTTTATTAGTCTATTGAGAAAGGTTCATTACGAATAAAATAAAAATTTATTAATAAAAATTCATTTTTTGTAAATTATAGATTCATTATTAGTAAATTATATCTTATAAATCGTAAGTTCATTTGTTATAAACTGTAGGTTTATTAACAATAAACTAAAATGTTAATTAACATTAAAGTAAAAGTTCGTTATTTTATTGAGATATATTCATTTATTATAAAATTCTAAAATTATTAGAAATAAAGTAAAATTTTATTATTTTATTAATAAAAGTTCATTAATTTATTAGTAAAAGTTCATTTTATTTATTTATATATTTAATTTAATAAGTATTATATTATTTTTTTATTTTGTTATGTAGTTATAAATCCATTAAATTCTTTTGAGGAAGAGACATTGTGTATTTAATTTAATAAATGTTATATTATTTTCTTTAATTTTTGTAGTAAGAAACTAATGAATTTTACTTTATTCGTAATAAATCTTTTTGATGAACTAATGAATATTTCTCAATAAAGTAATGAATTTTTTTTTATTAATAAATGGATGATGAATATTTATGAAATTGTTACTATGTGTTTGATAGTGACGTAAGTTTATTTTATTTATAAAATTGTCATCAGCTCTTATATGTGTGATGAACTCTTAGTCCATAACATAGGTTCATAATATAATTTGCGACTGCTTCACTTTCAATTAAAAAAATAAAATTCGAGACTTGTTATTATTTTTTCTTTAAACAGTTTCTTTAATTAACCACCAATGATGATCCATCTACGTCTGGCTGAAGATTTTACATCAGAAATGCACGGATATGAATTAAAAATGAGGAAAAAGGAGCATCTCCACCCAAAAAATTGATCAAATTCAAGGCCATTTCGCAATCATTAGACCGATTTGATTTGATTCTAATCAATTAGAGCAACTTGCCATAACTTGAAAAAAATAATGATTTATTTAGTATTAGTTTATCATGATAAAACTAAATTGGTAGCAATGTTTTATATTGGTGGGAGGTTAATAAGTAGCATAAACCCACTAACTGAAAACTCAGACGTACATGGTGGAATGTGCATGTTTCATATTTTGATATGAAAAATTTAAGATTTTAGACTTGCCTACTTCATTCTTATTGGTATCAATATGATTATGTCGTTTTTTTATTCATTGCTTTCTTTTGGCTCTGAGCTGAATTTAGTGAGCGGTGATATCTGCATACACAAACTGCTTACTTGTCTGATTCAGAGAATCATTGGTGTACATGGTATTGTACAACATCAGAATGAAAAAAATTTCTGCACTCGGCATCATTAGAGATTATAGTTCTGCTTAGGATACGACATTTCATCGCCAATGTTTTTATTGGGAAAATTATCAAAAATAATCTGAATTTTTAAAGTTATATTAAAATTAAATTGTACTTTTTATTTTCTCATTTAAATACACAAACTTTTAAAATTTTATTATTTTATTAATTTCGGCAAAACTGCTAGAATGCACCGATAAGAAATTGATTAGGAAACTAAATTATCTTAGAAATTTAAACACTATTCTTTTAGTTTTTCTAAAATTTTAAAACCTAAATATCTCTTTAAATTTAAAAAATAATACATATAATTGTTGTGCTTGTGAGTTGTTTAGTTAGCTTAGCAAGGAGAAACAAAAATTTTACCGTCTGCAAAGTATTGCTCGAAAAATTTTGACTTTAAAAGTTTAGAAAAAACAAAAATAACAGTATTTTAAAGTTTTTAAAATGATTCGACTTCTTAATCAATACAACTTTTTTAATCTCTTTAAAATTTTATGTCATATTAACAGAGTTTTTCTGAAATTCATAAATTGATAAAAGTTTTAAAAATCTGTATATTTAAATTAAAAAATAGAAAGTACAATTTAATTTTGATACAACTTTAAAAATTAAAGTTATTTTTGGCAATTATCTTTATAATGATATTGGTGATGGAATGTTGTATCCTAAGCAGAACTATAATATCTAATGATGCCAAGTGCAATTTTTTTTTTCATTCTGATGCTGTGCAATACCATCTACACCAATGATTCACTGAATTAGACAAGTTAGTAGCTTGCTTATGCAGATATCACCGCTCACTAAATTCAGCTCAGAGTCAAAAGAAAGCAATGCAAAAAGAATAAACCTAACAAAAAAAACTACATACCTAACAAATTGCAAATTCAAAATATGTGACCTTCCCTTTGAATGTCAAGTTGCCGAACACTACTTCATGTTCATGGGAATAAACGCTAGATATTTGTCATGTATTTTCACAGAAGGCTCTGGCAAAAAATTGGCTAGCGTAAAACCTTTAAAAATGAAGAGAGAAATTAGGTTTGTTTAAATTTTATCTTGAATTGGCTAACATGGGCAGGATTTTAAAGATGATAATTATATATCAGGTGAACTCAGAGAATAAGCAAATAGCAGCAGTAGATAAGTATTCTCTTGATAAGCTTGATACCAGACAATGGTGTTGATTGAAAAGAAAATAGAAAATGAAAATGAGGACATGTTTTGCATAACTCATCTTCAGTAAACACGCACAATTAAGCTGCCAGAAACAGAATCGGTCTCCAAAGAAACATCTGCTAATATATCCTCCATAGCATGAACCATTATTCCACAAGCAGCTGTCTGTTCCTCCAAGTCGTCCAAGAGTATATGTCTTACCAGTACCAGTCTGCCCATAAGCCATGACTGTCCCATTATATCTGTCCAAAACTTTCTGCAGCACAAATTACAAATAGGTCATCAGTTGGAGTCTCATGCAGCATCTGTCCTTTGGCGGTCTCCTACCTTATCAGGTAAAAGCAAATAACCGTTGACATGAATTTTAAAATGTGTGAGGAATCTAAACAATTGAGTTAAAAAAAGCAATACTCCCGTTATTGCACCATAAATGTCTTCCACTGACAAAATGACTTGGAATAGCACACTGCATAGGAGATATATCTGTTGCTACATATAAACACAAAGAATGTTTAAGGGGGATTAAAATGTTTTTAGTTGCTTTACACAATATGGGGTATTAACAAATTTAGTTTGAAAAGAGAGAATTAAGTTTTATAACTTAAAACTTGATAAACTCCTCGAGAGCGAGAATAAGGAGAATGATGAGTATACAAATAAAATTAAGATAAATTTTGGCCGTATTTGTAAGATGTTGGACTATATTTTTGTTTGTTGGAATGAGTAATGAGATCAATATAAAATATTTTTGCTTTCAGGAAGGTCTTGACGGATAATAGGTAGTTATTTTTAGTCTTTTTTATAAACTAGAGTTGCGATTATATTTGTCTTTATTGATTTGTTTGATTGACTCTTTTTTTCTTTTTGTACAGTGATTTAGAACAATTAATTATAAAATACTATGCAATTATGAAAGAATTCATTTCATTGAAGAATCTCGCCATGCATATCGAGTTTGATAAATCATGAGTATAAAGAAACATTACGTGACTTAAGTAACAATACGATAGTTTAGTTGGATAAAACGTGGTCCTATCTTGAAATGTGTTGACGCAAATTATGTGGATTGATGTGTTGAATCATAGTATACGGATAAACATCAAAATTCTCTAATAGCGAATTGTGATTCAATTAGATGTTATAAAAATTTTGATCGTTCATCTACCAAAGCAGTATAATATAAGTAGTCTATTTAATGTTTGATATTAATCTAATAATCTCCGAGATTACTAATTGTTTTTCTCTAATAATTCTCTCTGACATATAAAGTTATAATTTTTTTTTTATACTTTTCATGCATAATCTCAGTATATGTTTATAGATCTCATAAATCATTTACATGTTTACATCCTAACATGTTGATGTGACTAAAATTTCTCAATACTTTGCAACTAAATTCATCCCTAGCCATAACTATTACCAATATATTACATTCATAAAACAATATTCCTAATTCATGATGCTTCTGGTGCCTAAAAATGTAACTATCTATACAAGCGATAACCCCTTCATTTGACAATCTACTAATAATGACAATAAAACTTATATTTGCATGCAAAAAGTCAAAAAATATATAAAATGACCAAAACGAAAGAGAAAGAAATTTTAATAAATATTTTGAATTTAATTCAAAAAATAAGAAATTTAGTTTAAAAACGAATTGTAATAATTGAATTCCACATAATTAAATCACAATGCTTTGATCAAGTAATAATGCAATAAACACATTAACTTAACGACCAATCGATGATGAACATTTTCAAGAATTAACAATCAATAAATACGATAGAAATGTAAAAAAAAAAACTAATACATAATATGGAGCAAATAGAAATAAAAAAAAAATACACTTACTCAAAAAGCTGTGAATGACTCAACCATCACTGCAACAATCACTCATTACCAATAAACGCTCTCAAATTGCAAGAAAACAAAAACAATTTATCCTTCAAACAACCAGCAACTCAATCATAAGAATTTGTACTCAAACACAATTGCTCATTCTCAGCAGATTAACAACTCTCATTTACAGTTGGGCCCTCTCTATTTCAACTCGTAAACGACACAATATCTACCCAAATTAACAATGACAAATGGAAAACTAGAAATTAAGAGCCAACTAATAGAAATAAAAATAGAATAGCAGAATGAACTCAATTCAGAGGCTACACATAAAAAATAATTATTTTTATCGTGTATAAACATTTGCATTTTCAAACAAGTATAACCTTGAAAAGCAACAAGAGTTCCTAAAATAAAATTGACATAAAGTCTATTCACAGACAGGTTTCAACAAGCGATAATCTATTCATAAAGTCTATAAAATGAATATCAAGAAAACACCCAAAAAAAAAAAAAAAAACAATTTGACATAACCATTTCTCTCTTTAGAAAAAATTGCCAAATAATCGTTTAAGCTGAATAGAATTAAACACGATATTAAAAAAACATACCAATTCTTCTAATAGATACCTTCGTAAACACAATTTTGTTCCTAAGAAATCCAAATTCAATAAAATTACAATTGCAATTACCTATTTAACTCTTTGATATATATATATGATAAAATAAAAATAAGTAAACTTGAATTTCAAGTACCAGTCTTCCATATAAAGTATGAATTTCTTGTACCAAATAAAAATATGACGATCAACACAATCACGATGAAGACAATACTATACAAGCTATTTTTAATAGTCTCTAAATGGAAGTAACGAAAGAGAAGAAATATAAGACTGCAAAACGTGCAAAGAAATTACAAAAGCATTAAATCAGATTATGTTCATAAACATAAACATTAGTGGTGCATACGATCCGATTCAATCTGAAGATTGAAAAATCTCTGATCTTGTCTGGAAATAGGAGATTTATAAATTAATTTTATGCAATTGTATTTAAAAAAAAAAATTTGTATTCTATTGTCCCAAAATTTTGAGACGATTAAGTACTGGTATTTAAGTACTACCAAACAATACAGTACAAAACAGTTTGATACTAGAGTAAATCAAACTTTTTAAGAAAAACAAAATAAATTAATTTTCAAAACATATAAATTTGCAATTATTAAGAAAAAATCACTCTACTAATAATAGAATATTACCTCATATCTTAAGAGAATAATAAAGATTAAGTTGGCCAAACAAACACATACTAAGAACTATAACAGTGAACTCTCATTACATACTCTGTAAAAACAATTAGCCTTGAAAATAAAACAAAAAGTGGAAGTGCTTTCTAGCAATAAAAAAACAAGTATTATTTGTAACTATTTAGTAATTTGTTTATGCCTCAGCTTTATGAAGTTTTGCCTTTATATTAAATTTACATATGCAACTCTGCCTTTAACAGTTTCTATATATAATTTTGTTAATTTCTTTAGCTTATAAAAAACAAAACCTTTATATATGGATGTGCATATGCCTTAATAATTCCCAATTCTTAATTTTTCTTTCATTGTATAATTTTCCTTCAGAAAAATCAGATTCAATTTGCAAAAGGAAAATAGACTGATAAGAAGACATATATTTCAACTGTATATATACCATTCAAGTTAAACAACAGTCAAAATTATGTGCTATACATAAGTGGGGAAAAACACAGAAAAAATATGCACATTCCCAGAAGTTAAAATGTGCCAAACAATCTTTGACAAAATCTCCCATTATAGCAGATATATTACATATGCATATTCTAGAAGCCCAAATGCTTTCCATGACAGTCTTTCGATTTCTATTGATCATGGGCCAAGTACAAAATGAGATTTGTTAGTGCCACACACAATAGTATTTGCAGAGAATGCACTTATGAGAATTCTAAAACAAGACAATTTCACATAATGAGCAGTGCTGTACAGACAAAGAAAAGAAACAAGAAAGCAAGATGGGTGGAACTAAAGATTTTCTTTTTACTACTTGCTTTAAGATGCTAATTGAATGAAAATGGGCATACATATTTAGAGGAATTCACTTAACGATTGCATCAATTACTTTCCAGCAAGAAAAATTCCAATGCATACCCAGCTTGACACTCGTAGAGCCACCCCACAAATATTAACCCTGTAAACTATAAAATTAAAAATCACACAACTTTGAACAGATCAAACCAGCAAGCCATTAATCATTAATCATCAAATCAGCAAACCGAACACATTCAAACGCAAGCAGTAAATCATCAAACCAGCAAGCCACATATAAAATACCAATGAACCGATAGAAAACTTTGTAAACATAGTACTGTTCTTAAGAATTCCAAATTGACTTACCTTCTCTGTCGGTCCATATGTTTGGCAATTTACCTTCTCCTTGTGGAAGATGCAACACTTTTAGCTTTTCTTCTGCATAAACTCGTTATTTATGGTGTCGTTAAAGTCCGGTGTCAGCAGAAG
This sequence comes from Balakata baccata, assembly GCA_949630135.1. Classification (NCBI taxonomy): domain Eukaryota; kingdom Viridiplantae; phylum Streptophyta; class Magnoliopsida; order Malpighiales; family Euphorbiaceae; genus Balakata; species Balakata baccata. Next base: position 64,516 of record CATIWF010146439.1, on the reverse strand, counting down.
TCTTCCAAATACAACGTCGTTTCTTTGAGTTTTGATTGAAGAGCAATTTCGGCATGGTGCTGTACTTACTACAGTATAACAGTGGCAGGCGACCCACTTTTGTTGTATTGACTGGCCCTGTCCAAGTATTTGACCAAGTCAAACCCCAAAATTTCAAAATCATTTTCCTTCAATTTCCTCCGAAAATCAACAAATTCATAAACATCAAAATCAAGGTTCAAAAAGAGGGGGAAAAAAAAGAAAAAGAAAGGAAAAAGGCAATAACCTGGTCAAGTGCACATGGGCTCTTGTTGCAGTGGAAAGTGGTGGAGACAAGAATGGAAGGGCATGGACATGATTAAAACTAACACTGTGTTGATCGATCTTGCAACATTCATGTCTTTTGATCACACATGCTACCCAAAACTTACTTTTCTAACTTCATTATCAACATCCATGCCATTGACTTATAAATGCCACAAAAATGACCCAAAGCAACAAAAAAATAGGAAGCCAACCTCTATGGGCTTGAATAAATGTGCACCCACTTTTTGTTCCAATCTGCTGCTCGCTCCCCTTCACAACCAATGAGTGATAATGGTGCAGGTTGTGGTGGTGGCTGTGGATCTGCTGAAGCTTCACAACCATGGAAAAACAACAAAAGAAGAACTATAATATTTCTGTTTCTTCTCCAAGTTGTTTTTTTCCCTTTTTTCTCAATAAACCTATTGAGTTGAACCAGAAAAACAAAAGACATAAAGCTCAGAAATTGAGCAAATAAACGGATCTACTCTCTCCATCTCCAGAAGCCCATTGATTTGAACATTGAATAGTTGGAAGGGGAAAGAAATATTTTTGGCGAAGGAGGAAGAATTTTTAATTTACTCAATTGTTGCCAAGAATGGCTCTAAAAAAATGGAAAACAGCCAAATGGTCTCTATTTTTTCACCAGAAGAATAATTTCCTGTAAAAAGGAAAATAAGAAAACTGCAGTGAACACAAATCATTTTAACTTACAAGCATGAAAACTTCTCACTTCTGTTTAGGAAAAGAGAGAAACAGGACAAAAAACAACACCAAATAAACAAATAAATAAAAAAAAGAAAACCAGAAACAAAGAGCGCGTTCACTGCTCTTGTTTAATATTAATACTTCAAATGTAATAATACTGATCAAGAACTCCTAAAAACACAACGCAGATTAACTCAAGAAGCCACACGGCGAAGCTTAGGCAGGCAAAAGCCAAGCAAGTGGCTTTTAGAGAGAGAAAGAAGAAAAGGGTTGGTTGTTCAAGGAAGGAACAATGGCTAACTATTGAAAGGTGGAGAGGTCCTTCGAATAATAGCAGATGAGAACGAAAAGTTTGTCTTTTTCTAGTTTTGAGGTCAGAATAAATAACGGGAGTTGGTTAACACCTGCATGGCGTTATGGATGAATTTATTGTTCAGATATATAGTTTCTTTTCTTTCTTGTTCATCAAATAATCCTTTTCAACTATGTACCAAAAAAACAAAAAATAATCCTTTTCAACTGATATTTTATTCAGTCAAAATTTCAAACACATCATGAATCATGCTATGACAATGAAGTAGAGCATGTCAGAACCGGACCTTCATTCATTTCTCGTGAATTCTAAGGAAATAATTTATTACAGTAATATCTAATTTTTTTAAAATTTAAATTTACTTAAATATATTTTAAATTTTATAATAAATTTTATTTTGGATGGATTTAATTTCACTTTTAATCTATAAGGAAATAATTTAAAAAATATGAAAATATTAAAAATTTACGTGACATGGAAAAAAAATATTATATGCATGACGTTATTTTGCACAATCTAAATTTTAATTTGAAATTTTTTATACTTAAATTAATTGATTGTAATTTAATTATATATATTTTAGATTTTATAATAAATTTTAATTTGGATGAATTTGATTTCACTTTGAATCAATACTACGATAATTAGAAAAATATAAAAATATTAAAAAATAACGTGATAAATATAATGGATGTGATATAAAAAAATTACTATATGCACAAAAATGATATCATTTTAATCCAATTTGAAATTTTTTATACTTAAAGCAATCGATTGTAGATGCATTTCTATGACAATATTAATTTGAAACTATCTAGTATTGAAAATAAATTCGTAAAATTTTCAAATAAAGAATTTCAAATTAAATTTTAGACCGTACCAAATGGTACTTTTAGTACAGATGGTCATGTGGTAATTTTTTCACATAAGTTCTGCCACATTTTTTTTAATATTTTTAATATTTTTTTACATTATCTCTAAGTAAGTTCAGAATGAGATCCAGTACATTAAAGATAAGATTTATTACAAAATTCAAAATGCATATTATTAAATTTAAATTTTTAAAGAATGAAATATAATTGTGATAAAGTATAAAATTGAAATTTTTTTTTATAATTTACCTAAATAAAATTACTAGAAATTTTCATATTATTTGAATATCATGTATTTTCTATTTTTTTCACGTAGGTCGCATGGATAATTTAAGTTTGCATGCTTTTTATACTCATGCTGAGTCAGAGAAACATTTCACGTGATATCTGAAAATTTGACTGAGAAATTTTGGTCAGTTAGTAAAAAATACTCCTTTCACTAATTTAGTAGGGGTGAATAACAGCAATTTAATTCCAGAATTATTATTCATAACATAAAACTCATTGAATTTTAATTTTATAATACAAAAATACACATCATCTGAATTTATTAAACTAATGTGGACTTCAAATATCAACAAAAATTTAAAGTTACACGTATGCCACATATACAAAATGGGTATTTCAAAAAAATTCACATTTTTTATCACTTTTTTTTTTCCAGATGAAATATAGTCAAATATTTAGCTAAATTGTGAAAATTTTTCGAACAATTCAAACAATTCATTTTATATAAGTGACATTTACACTTAAAAAATTTAGAGTTAGTAATTTGTGATACGATAAAGCAACACGAAACAATATAGACTTGAATAAATATGAATTTGATTTTAATGAATATGGATTGTAACCGTATTATTATGATTAAAACAAAAAAAATATTCCATAATAAAAATAAGGAGCCAAGCACATTTGTCTTAGTGGCATAAACAAGAATACTCAATCTTTAAACGTCTCGGAATAGAGACTCAATAAATAAATAAATAAATCCCATAATTTATTCCAAAAACTAGAACCATTCCTTTAAAGAAAAATATCCCATAATAAAACTAAGGAGTAGTTAGAAAAATCTTAAATCTTAACATAATTCAACGATTTGAGATAACATAACATAATTTTAAAAAATTCTTGAAAATTTTGCAAACACGAACGAATAGATATTCAGAACAATGAAAGTAAGAATCAAGAAGACGCATAAACTAAGATCTGGTGAGTACTATTAATTTGATCATTGTTCTTTTTAGTTGATTCTTTTCATCATGCTAAGTTCTGATAAATCCTACTGATGCAAAGTTATAGCTTTTAAATTGGGAAATTGTAAAAAGTCGATGAATATTAATATCCATAACAATTGAACAACATTGTTGGGAAGTCATTGCTGCCCAAGATTATCTCAACAATTTATCATATCAAGGTTAAGATTTATGACTTGTTAAACAATGCCTTATATTTGGACAAGAACAAATAAAAACCAAAGTAGCCACGACCACCTCAACTCAAAATCCCTCCCAATCCACAAAATCAACGTGTTGAAGCCCAACTTAAATGTTTTTCGACCTGACCGAAACTTATAAATATTGGTAATCTTCTCCCTTTCTCTCACTTCTCTCTGTGTCCCCCCTGATCCGGAACAAGAATGGAGCGAAATTGGAGCGGAGAGGGCACGCAGTCTGCAGGTTCAATAACCGCGGCAGAGCCGAAACTGGGCCAACGACACGGATTTCCCTTTGACAAAGTATGGTTACTCTTATCTCATTTATCCCCTACAGATGATCATTTCTACGATCTTTATAATGTTGACGTGAATTCCGTTAATAAACCGGTTGGTCCACTCTGCGTATCCGATAGTTCCTTTAATTTTAATATTGGCTGTGCTTTTTTGGGTTCCAAGTTTTATATATTCGGGGGAGTTGACAATACTAAACTGTACCTATATTTTGGATTTGAAAGATCTTTCTCCTTCATCCTCGCCACCTATCATGTCTAAAAAGTCTTTGAAACAGGAAACTTTTATGTCCTACAAAAAAGTTTTTCCTTTTGCAACTCTCATAAAGGTACGGGACTCTACCAAAATACTTGGAATGAAGTGCTTGATCCCTTCGAGATCCCCTGTCGAAATAGTAAACGATTTGAAATTGAGGCATGTCATACTGAGAGGTCATGTTTGTGCGTCTCCACTAAACATGGAACTAATTATATTATTGATTTTGCTGATGAGAACCTTGAGTGGAGACTTTCTGGGATGCCGCCATTTCCTGAATCCTGTGTGCAGGTTGATAGACACATCTTTGCTCCACTAGGGCATTTTACAAAAACGATAATGCCACTTGACGATGACCCCTTACGCCAAGACGCCATTTGGATAGAGTTGCTGGATGGCAAAGTGTACCTTTGTGCATTCGGATACACTACGGATGGTCCCATCGTTCCTCATCTTTCTGTTGAGATATTGGATTGTGATAGCAACTCATGGGACAATTTTTTATCTGATTGGCGTTTTGGGAAGAATTTATTAAAGCCTAAATCTTTCTCTGTTGAATTGAATTGCAACCTCTACCAAAGTCCATATGTTTTATCTGGCGGCTACTGGTGAAGGTATATGCTATTTTAAATTTTTTTACTCATGTTTAATCTTAAATTGAATTCCTTTAAAATGGATCTCCAAGCTTGCATCTCTGATACTATATTTAACAATGTAGTTTCAAGTAATGCTGGAAATATATCATGTTCTTCGATAAGCATTCGCTTGACCAACTAATGTTAATAACATTTATGTTCAACATTTGGATTGAAAAGTCTAGATAGAATTTTCTTATGCAAATTTATTTTGTGGATTATGCTAACAGATTACTATAATTTCTGTCGGACAGGTGGATGTGTAGAACTGAGGCTTGGTACAAGGACGGTATTTCGGAGATTCTAAATTATATATCTTAGCTATGAAACTTTTCATTTTTATATACTTTTTAGCTATTATCTTCATTCATTTTTTTTAATGGTGTCGGTCTATCTTCTTTAGAAGAACAGTTATGGATTTGAGATATAGAACATATATGCATCTATACATTCAATTGTGTCTTTATGAATTGCCTCTGTTTATAGTTTTTCATTCCTGTGCTTGATGATCTGAAGAGTGAAGACTTTCGCCATATAATGAGTTCCGTTTTTTATGGTCTTATTGTTGATTGTAAATTAAGAGGTCGGCTGTCGAGATTGCTGATTTTCTGCATTGAACAATGTCACTAGAACAAAATTACTGGTCAGATTAAGGAGCTCCTCGACCTCTCTACTCTACATTAGGCTGAAGAGTAAGTGCTTGGATACAAACAGTGTGAAACTAATATTGTTTTGTTTTTTTTTTTCTATTTTGAGGGGAGAACCTCTTCTCTATATGCTTGTTTAACACATATGTTCAGTTAATTTTTCTTTTTGTACTACTATGCTAATGTTTTGGATTCTTCCTGCATATTCTCTTGTCATCATTTAAGTACATAAGAGTTACTATGGATGTTGTCTTCAGTTCCGTGCCCATTACTGTTCATGAGCATACCACCCTTAAATGGTTTAGTAATTTATGATTCATGCACTATTTGCTTTGGGTCCGTCCGAAAACTAAGTAATTTATACTTTATGCTCAAGTTCCTTTGGGTCCACCAGAAAACTATCTTTGGTGTTAGCATATCACTCTCCATTCTCTCTTGTTAGATTAAGAGTGAATTGCAAACCTCAGATTGAAAGACTTGCTACTGATATAGTTGCTGTCTTTATCTCTGGTAATCTCCATTTGGCTATTGTAACCTGCCTGCTTTGTTTTTGTTATCTTGGTTATTCACCTTGGTCCATACATCCTCAAACCTTTAGAATGGAGATTTTAACAATAGCAGAGTCGATGTCTAAGACAACACGAAAGGGGATTGAATTCTAAATAATGCCAATGGAAAGATATTACTGGTCGTATCATGTGGATCCTCGACCCATTATTACTTGCCTGTGAAGAGTGAGGTTGAGATTGTTCTAGAGGAAAAGCAGTATCCATAACATCTAATGCATATTTCTGCTTGTGTTTCCTAACTTACGCTTGTTTTACCTGCTGTGGGATGAACTTTAGCTGTGATGGACTTGCTCATTTGGAGTGTAATTCTTAGAATTTAATAGTTTTTCTTTGTTGGATACAATACCATTAAATCATGAAGGAGACGAAAAGGAACCAGAGGAACTAAATAAGTTATATCCTCTCCCATTTTGTTTTCATAATAAACTAAACAAGTTCTAAGTGTTCTATTGTGGTTTACGCGGACTCCAACATGACACTAGGTTATATGAGCTGAACTGAACAATATTTATGTCAACCTCAATCTAATGGGGCTGAAAGTGTCAGAATTGGGACTAATATGAGTTGATCTGAAAAAAATTGCTGCCAAGGGCATGCATGAAAAAACATTTGCCGGTAGGGAGGGTGAGGATCTGTAACATTCACTTTAGCTTAGTTTTCAACACCAGTAGCTTCCTATAATTGATTGAACATTTATAATGGAAATGTGCAGCCTTTTGTTTATTTATCATTGTTTTGGACTTGTGGTCTAAATTCCAAGTTATAGACTCTTAATCATGTGCAACCCACTATTTCATACAGGGCTGAAAAATTTAGAAAAAAGGTCGATTCTCATGTCCTCTTTTAAAAGGTTCTAGACTCGGAGGAGCTCATTTTCTATTGCATGCACTTGCAGTCTTGGAGTTCGAATGGAGATTATCTTGAAGAAATGTGGCTTTACACTTTATGGCAGTCCCCTACTAGTGAGTTTAAAGTTAAATTATACTCTTCTAGTTCTGCAAGGTTATCTGCCATAAAATGATGCATACTATTCTCATATTGCATCGTTATCATGTGTTCTGTTAATTCTGTGATTTTCTCCTCGGATGGTCTCATGCACATAACCAGTAAGTTTTTGTGCGTTGTTAGCTTCAGTTTCCCAGTCAATCCTCGTAATAAATGCTACTAACAATGCTAAGGCAACACTTATTCCAACTAGGAGACCTAACAGCAATCCGCTGAGCCCGAGTCCTACCCTAAATGCTAAAAGCACAGACACCGGCAAAGCCAGAAGATAGAATCCACCAAGATTGGCATATGTACCAAGCCACGGTTGAGCTGTTCCCCGGACAATTCCTCCACAGACTGCTAGAGGAAAGTTCACTACTTCCAGCAAAGCCATTAGCAACATCATCTTCTTTACACCTTTTATAATGCCCTTGTCCTGGCTAAACAGGGGCGCCCAAATGCCCCTTGATGCTACCATCACCAAGGCACCAATGAAACCTGATACAAAACTCACCGCCAGAGAAACATACCCTGATCGGTAAGCAAGCCCTGCTTGATTGGCTCCCAGCTCATTAGACACACGAATCGAAGCACAAGTTGCTAGTGAAAGCATGATGGAGAAAAGTAGGTAGTCAAAATTCAGTACAATCGCTAACACTCCAACCTCTTGCCTGGCATTAGCCAACCGCCCTGTTAGCAAGACCAGGATCTCCCAGCACCACCATTCCAGGCAAGTGGTGAAGCAACATGGTCCGCATAGCTTCAGCAATTGAAGCCAGTCATATACACTTTGGTCTAGCCATCCTCCCTCCTTCCATTTCCCTCCCTTTCTATTTTCTGTTACCAAAACATATGAAGTTAGTAAGATCACAACAAAAAGATCGGTTATCCATATTGTCATAGACACCCCAACAATTCCCTTTGATTTGACAAGAAAGATATTGATGAGAATATGCAAAGTAAGACCTAAAGTTGAGCTAAACATCACAGGAAGTGTTGCACCTTGTGAGCTCAGGTAGGCTTTGAGGGGGCAAAGAAAAGAAGTAATAACTAAGTCAGGTAGAAGGTAAAAAAGATAAGTTTTTGCAACAAATGAAATTTCTTCTTGTTGGCCAAAATGTATGAGAACTTTCTCAATATTAAGCCACAAGAAAGATACAGGTAGAGATATCAACAGCAACAAGATAATTGTCATGAAAAGGGTCTTATGAAGCAACCTAAAATTCTTAGCTCCATAAGCTTGACCACATATAGGTTCCATGGCTCCGCACAGCCCATTCAAGACAGAGAAGCCAGTAACATTAGCAAAAGTGAATCCAAGGGTGCCGCCAGCTAACTGGAGCTCTCCAAGCCTGCCAAGAAAGGCAGTTGTAATAGCAATCTTGACAAACCATGTCAAATTCATTGCTATCAGAGGAAGGACTATCCCTCCTTGTATTTTGAGCTCTGAAACTAGTTTCTGCATAAGGTCTACTGGCCATTTTTGTGTGATTAATGGTGTTGGTGGAGAAGGCTGAGATATTTTGTCAACAAGGTTGTCTTCAAATCTTGAAATTGCGGTAGACATTATGGCTGAGCAAAATGGGTTTCTGGGTTAATACTCAATATATAATTTTGTTTGCTAAAAGATAGCTTTTTGTGGCATTTTGAGATAAGATTGACTAATTTTGAGTGATTGAGTGCATGGGTTTCGTGAGCGTGTAAGACTTCAGTTTCCAAAGAAAGCAGGAAATTGTGGCTTTATTATTTTTTATGTTAACCAATTGAAGAAGAGGGAGTTTGTGGTGGGTTCATAGTGCTTGGTGAGAATGCAAAGACCATTATTTATACTTGATTATTACTTTTTAGATATCTTAAGATATACCTTTGTTTTGAACTTCATCAATTAAAAAAAAAAATCTAAAATTAGTTCTCTAGCATTATTAACTGCTAACTGGGTTTCTGTCTACTGATTTAAATAAATTTATCTTTCTTGTATAAAAATAAAGAAACATTGAATCAGCAAGCTTTAATTTAATGATATTATTTTTGTGATTGGAGTTGTGAAATCTCTAAAAATATAAATTGTATTAATATTATTTTCTTTTTGCGGGTTTAAAGTCGATTAAATGTTAATGCCTAAAAAACTAATTTTAATTATTAAGTGATAAAGATTTGTCCATATTGAAAAGATATTCCATATATTTATGAGTACAAAACCTACCTATTATTCGTCTATAGGGAGAATATTGGTGCTATAAGCATCTAACACTTTTTCTTTAGAAATTGCCACCGAAATCTAGTGCATATACTAATGTTCTTCCAGAAATAATTCTCCTTGTCTTTCTGAAGCCAAAGATCAATTTCAACTGGATGGATAATTATTTCTAAGTACACTGCTTAATTATGTGCTTAGTAGGAATATAATCAACTTGAAAAATTTGAATATTAGTTCTAGAAAATTGATAAAGAGGGAAAGAATGATGTGTTCAGTTTAGTATTTAAACAGAAAAAGAAAGTTATTATTATTATTGAAAATTAATATTTTAGTCACAATCTTGCTTTAAAATGCTTTGGCCTCTCCAAAGGGTTAATATAATTAAAGCTGCATAATGCACTCATTGTTAAAAGTACGAGCAATAATTCTGTGGTGCTTTTGGGGCTAAATTGGTTTTGGTTGCATAACTAGAGGCGTCCAAATATGGAATCGATTGAAAAAAAAACTGGTTCAATTCGGTTTGATTTGATCCATTGCATAGTCCTAGTAAATTAGTAATGGGGATCCATGGCTAAGCTTCTTCTCAATTTTCTTCATTCTGATGAATTTTATAGCAGAAAATTAAAATTTAATAATCCTTAGAACACCTCTCTAATACGTTATGTACAATTTCACATAATTTTCAAGAGATTGGTTGCTTGGCATGCTACTTTATATATGTTTTAAATAATGTATGTTACGTACAATTTTGTAACGTTAGCATCTGCGATTGTAACTCAACATGATAGTATTTGTGACAATTTAGGTGGTATTTGGTTTGTAAAAAAATAGAATGAGATTTTTTTTTTTTTTTGTTAATGTTTGATTAGAAAAAAAAGGTGTAAAGAGAATGAGATTATCTTATCAATAAGAATCACTTATTTTCCTCTCCCTTATAGAAAATTAGTATTTTATCCCCATAAAAATCAAGTCAAACTAGTTAAAAAATGAATTATCTTAATTATTATGTACCATTTCTTAATGTATATTTTTATTTAATGTATTTTATTATAAATAAATATAAATTATAATTATTTTTTACTTTTTTCAATATACTTACTCTTAATTAATTTTAGAAGGTATTATAAAAAATATATAATTCCAATAAAAAATTAAAAGTATAATTATTTTAAATAAATATAATATATATTTAATTTGAGAATTTCTTTATATTTTATTTTATAAAAAATTATATTATTTTATTGTTAATCAACAAATTAATATGTTATGTAAAAATGAAGTTTTATTCCTATTCTCATTTCTCAACAAATAAAATGTGGAAAAAAATTGTGATTATGAGTCATTTTGAGAGGATAATTTAGATGGGTTGCACAACTCAGTTTTAGAAGAAAAATCCGGATATGTATTTCTTGACATGAGAACTATGAATTAATGTATTCATATGCTAAAAATAGAGAATACGTGAATAAAAATTGAAACTCAAAATAATAAACTTATTGCTAAGGAGATATAAAGAGAAAAAATGAAAGTGAGAGTTTTGTTCCATATCACTAAAATATGAAGTTATACTTGTATTTATATATTAAAATACATTCTTACATGGGTAAAAAAGTAGTATGAAAGATTTTTTCTTGCGTGCTCAGGCACAGGAGGGGTGTAAATCCATAGTCCGGGATAGATTAATACGTGACTTGCGTATACGAATGTCGGCCCAAAATCTCGTGATCCACTCTATTTTTTATTTCTGGAAATTGAAACAACACTCACGTGTCGTTGATCAACAAACTCCTATTTATACTAGATGGAGGAGACATGTGGAATTCACACGCCTGTGTCGTTGTGCTGCAGAGTGTATATGACAAATCCACACGCCCGTGTAGATTGTGTTCCAGATTGGTCTTTTGAACTTTTTGTCTTTTGAAATTTCATTTTTTGATATTTCAAATATTAATTTCACCATTATTTGAGAGTTACAAGGACATTATTAACAACCTTTAAAGGATATTAATTACAATTAATCACATGTCTCTTCCATCTAGTATAAATAAAAGTTTTTGGCTTGTGTTGAAAGAAGTTTTTTGAGTTGAGTTTTCTTCTTGTTGAAAAGTCTTTTTCTTATTTTTTCTTCTTCTTCCCAAGTGATAGAGAGTGTGACAAATATTCAGTTCGCTATAAGTAGGTGTTGTGTGTTTAACAACTACTTGAAATCTGTTGTATCTTGGGAGACAAATGCCAATTATCCTAAATACCGTTGGTAGGAGGTGAATTTGTTTTAAAGAAACTGTGTGAAACACAGACTTCAAATTGTTTTCAGTTCTATTATTTTTTTAATATTGAATTAACAATTTCTTCTATTATTGTTGTTTTCTCGTAATATAAAAATAAATCAAATAACATACTAAAATCAATCATTTTTATTCTCATTTTCATTTTCATTTCTATTCCCACCTTTAAACCAAACATCTTTAGTGTGGTTTTCCATCAAAAGTGAAAACTAATTAAAAGGAAAGATGGGCATGTTATGATCCACATTTGGAAATTTCGTAACGCTTCAAAATGTCTCAACAGTATTCTTTCAATGAGTCATTTAGTTATTGTGAACAATCCCTTTGTTTTTGTTTCTTATGTTTTCAACACTTTAGCATAAGCACCCACACACAGTCAGGCAGTAGATACCTCTTTACAATTGTCATTGCTTTAATTATTTGCATTGATAATATATTTTGTTACCTCTTTTGGTGTGTCTCTCTATTGTATTATAACAACTCCATTCACTATTTTAATTTGTCCAAAAAACTATTCTAATTTTTATTAATATAATTTTCTTACAATTAATATAAATTTTTTATTTAATACAATTTTATTGAAAATAGAGAAAAGATAGAAATAATAAATTATTAATAAAGAATTATTTGTTGTTCATAAGTTTGAGAAGATAGAATATCACTCTTAAAAATTATAAATAAAAAAAATTTGATTTTGAAAAAGAGTTTAATGACATAAAATTTTTAAATATAAATAAAGAGTTTTTTATTGCAAGTGAAATGATTATATTGATTAACAAAGATATAATCTGAACAAGTTCTTTTTTTTTTAATGTCTAAAATTCATTACATTTTCCGGTGAAAGAAACAAATTAAAGTACAGCAGTGGTACTCAGTACAAAATATATCAAAAAAAGCATTCATAGACACATCATTGATCCTTTATTTCTTTATGGTGACTGCCACTTTGCTTTCCACTTGTTTGCCATTAATAAAGCAATGCATAATTGCCTCGTCACCCTCAATTCTAGTGCTACATTATTGTCCATTTTGTTGTTGTCTGTTTCATTAATAAAGTTCTTTATTGTTGAATTATCAGAATTATTTTTATCATCAAATTTTTTCTAACCATGAGATCTAAAGTTCGAATTTACAATTGCACTAATTGTATTAAAAAAAAGGAAAATACTTTTCATATATATATATATATATATGTAATTTTTATATATTACAAATTAAAAACTACTAAAACTAAATTTTAGAGAAAATAAAATTTTCAATTTTACGTCACACCATATCTTTATTATGTAGTTGTTATTGGATTATACCCTTATACAATTTTTAATCTCTAAATTTCATTTTAGAGAAGATACATTACTTTCATTAAATGTAAATTTTCTTATTAATATTATAATTTTTAAATGGCATAATCACTTCTATTTATCACACAACTATTACTCATATACTCCTCAATCTTCTCTCATGAAATTACCTTATATATATATAGCCTTTTGTATATGTATTGTATATCTATGTGTTTGTTTTTTGATAAATATATCTATATGTTATTTAAAATTATTAAAATGTACATTAAAATTATATAACAAGTATATATGATATGTATATATATCATAGTATTGTGTGTATATATAGTATATGTTTTGTGTATCTCAATATTTTTTTAACAAAGATATATATGTGTTGTCTAAAATTATTAAATATATATTAAAAATATATGACAAGTATATGATATAAAGCTTTAATAAATCTCATCTATTTCAAAAAGTTTATAATTTTGCAATTGAGATTCAAATATAATTATGTAATGAAGTGGTGGGAAGGAAAATTAGGTTAATTATAGAAAAAATTTAAGAGAAAACATATGATTTAAATGGATAGAATTATAAAAGTTATAAAACTATCATTTATTGAAAAATAGTAAAAATATCTTTATATTCAAAAATAGAGTTGAATAGTTAAAATTACAAAGTAGAAGTTAAAAAGTATTTTATTTAAGAAAATGAGTATCCGGTATATTTTCCTTTTAAAAAAACGAAACATTAAGAAAGGTGGGAGATAAGCTGTCCAATTAAATATGCATAGGGCGATTACCGTTTACAAGTGACAATACAATTTGCAACTCTATTAATAGATCTGAAAACATAAAAATTCTTAGGTAAATCAGATGTATCGTATTATCCTTAAATCAATCCAATTATACTGTGACATGCATTTAATTATTTTATTTTTATTGGTTGATGTAAAAGTAAAAATGAAACAATTAAATGTTTATCATTATATAATTAGATTGTTCTAATAGAATCCCGCTCCATCTAAAAATTTCACTTGAAAACAAGGTAAGAGATATTCTATGTATTTTTTATGCTTGAGACCAAATATCTTCAATGATTGTATGAATTTCCCATGACAGAGAAGTCAATCTAATCATACAGATATGATCCTTACTTTATAAATAAAACTGATTGTAAGTTTTTTTTCCTTTTCATTTAATCATAAATTATGGGTTCGATTTATGAATATTAAAGCTATAAACTGGAATCAAAGTTGAGGCAAGAATTTTTCCTAATTTTAAGTAATTATCTCCGAGAATATTATTGAGATAAATCATTATTTTTCTTTTACATTATTTAGAGTTTGATTAAACATATTCCCATGCAATTCACAACAGTGTATTAATTAGTTGAAAAATTAGGCTTTAGTGGGCATCTTCCTCGACATTCTTGCAAAAAATGCGAATCAAATTAGTTACTTGTGCGAAATGAAATTCCAAGTGGATTCATGCAACTCTAATTCGAAAACATAAGCAAATCAAACAAGAATCATAGAAAGCACAATGTGAAATTGGAAACTAGGACATGGTATTTTAAATGGATGATATTGTGAAATTCTGCTAAGATATGGTGGCTTTAATATTATAATAATTTCTGGTAAGAATATAGTGAAAATATGATAAAATACACATTATGAATATGTGTAGGGTGCTACTTTAACAGAAATTGTGACTGACGATAATTCTCTTTTAAGTTCCAGTCCTAACTATAAGTATCTTTAAAATTTGGGAATAAACCCTTTAAATCTTTATTAAGTCTACCCGGCATGAATTCATATTGCTGAAAAAAATTATCAATTTCACTTGTTTCAAAGAAAAAATTTTTATAATTCCTCAAAAGAGTCAGATATATGTTTCAAAATCATCATTAGGAAAGCTAAACCATGATCAATCATAGCAGGTGTTAGACTTTAACTAATAATTTTAATGAAGCAATCTAATAATATGATCGTATAAATGGAAACCAGTAATATTTCATTTATGATAAACTGTGCAAGAATGGGGACGTCAATAATTATCTTGAAAATTTGATTAACGAAAATGGAATCATTTTCTTGAAAAAGGAAGAAGGACCTGATTTTTTGTTTTTCCAGTTCCAATATTGAGAAAAAGTAGACGCACCAATCTATGTATATAATGGCCACAACCGCTCTATGATAAGATTAGCTGTGGGATCCGTCCAAGTTAGGCTAGGCAGGGAGAGGCTGCTTTCTTTTCTTTTTAACTAGAAATCATTAGGAGTCTACTAATAATATAAACTAATTCAATCATTAAATTATATGTATGCATATTGTATTCACTTCAACCAATAATAATAAAATAATAAAATACATGTCAATAAATCATAAATTTAGTTTACAGATAACGTAATAGACTACGTCTACTTAAGAATTTTTCTTATTTCATAAATGAATATTCTCTGGCCTGTTACATCCTGATAGCTAAGATTTTTCGATATTTTGCCCATACAAACACCAATCTATGGATAATTTTTGTAAGATTTTCATCTATTACTGAGATGTTTATATATAATCAAAGATAATAAATTTCAAGCATATTGTGGGGAAAGGCCTTGATTCTTTTTTTCTAAGAAAATAAGAGGCCAAAAATGGAGATGTTCCTTTCATTTCTTGCAGCAGGGCTGGGATGGGCTCCAATTAATATTAAATGTTATATAAATATATTGGTGAGGAATGAAGTAGAACTATAATCCCTAATGGTGCCAAGTGCAGCAAATTTTTTCATTCTGGTGCTGGTATCTACCCAAAGATTCCCTGAATCAGACAAGTTTTCAATTTGCTTATGCAGATAACACCACTCACTAAATTCAGCTCAAAGTCAAAAGAAAGCAATAAAAAGAAAACAATACGAAACATGCACATTCCACCATGTATGTCTGAGTTTTCAGTTAGTGGGTTAATGCTACTTAAGCTTCCACCAACGTAAAGCACCATATATTGCTACCAATTTAGTTTATCATGATAAACTAATCCTAAATAAATCATTATTTTTTTTCAAAGTTATGATGATTAGCTTTTGGCAAGTTTCTTTAATTAATTAGAATCCAATCAAATCGGTCTAATGATTGTGAAATGGATTTGAATTTGATCAATCTTTTAAGTAGTGGTTCTTCTTTTTCCACATTATTAATTCCTATCTGTGCAGTTCTGACGTAATATTCAACCAATTTGACATAGATGGATCATCACTGGTGGTTTGAGAAATAGTTTAGAGAAGGAAAAAAAAAAAAAAGAACTCGAATTTGATTTTTTGATCGGAAGAGACGCTGCGAGTACAGGAGGAGTGGAATTGAGGCCGATTGTTGGAAATTGAAAAACGAAAATAAAAATTTAAGACGATCTGAGCGTCCAATGGCTAAAAAGAATGATCCCAAGCCCAAATATAGTCCTGCAAGGCTGAGACCCATGTAGCATTTCTGTATGAAATGTGTCTATCAACTTCTGCAGCTTCCTTCTTCAAATGCAAATTGCTGATTATCTGATTAACTCATTCAATTTTTATGCTGATTGGAAGCTACCACAATGTAAAGACTTTGCAATAAGAGGGAAAAAAGACAAGGATGAGGTTCATATTTACACATGCAAGGATATGGCACTTGACAAGTTAATTGACCTTGTATGATGTAACCTGTGTTGTGCAAGCAAAGCGGACCTCCATGTGAAGAATTTTATCATTAAGCCACGAAAGTACCATATCTATCACTATTCCTACTGGCGTTTAGCCTTCAGTTTCTTCATCTGCTTCATGCCTCCGCTTAACAATTTCTTTTACTCCTTAACAATGGACAGAAGAGGATAATTAATACGTACCAATTACAAAGGCTTTGGAATCAAACTCGTCCCAGCTTCATCATTATGCACAGCATTCATCTGAAAAGAAATGTTATTAATATAGTCAGTCATGTATATTGTAACCTTTGAACACGATAGAATTCCATCATTATTTGAAGCTGCAAAGTTAAATATATTACCTGGGATACATACTTGTGCAGCCATTTTAAAAGAATTTAGGATTAAACATGAGAGTGAAACACTTACAAGAGCATATACCTTCACCAGTAACCGCCACAGTTGACATATGGACAAAGTTTCAGGCTGCAATCCAACTCAATATAGAAAGATTTAGGCTTTAATAAATTCTTCCCGACTTGCCAATCAGATGAAAAATTGTCGAATGAGTTGCTATCACAATCCAATGTCTCGATAGAAAGATGAGGGAGGATGGGACCATCGATCATATATCCGAATGCACAAAATGTAGACTTTGCCACCCAGCAACTCTATCCAAATGCTGTCTAGGTGTAAGGCATCCCAAAGGGGAATTAGCGTTCTCGTAAAAAAGCCCCGTGGAGCAAAAATGTGTCTATCAACTTGCATACATGATTCAGGAAATGGGGGCATGTCAGAAAGTTTCCACTCAGGGTTTCATTGAGCAAAATCAATAATATAATTAGTTCCAAGAGAGGTGGAGATGCACAAGCATGAGTTCTTAGTATGACATGCCTCAAATCTCAATGGTTCATCTTCATCATATTGGTAGGGGACCATGAAGGGAGTAGGCACTTCACTCCAAGAATTTGTATCAGGATCGAACAATTCGAAATTCATAGTAGAACACCGAGGATAGCGTGAAAACACACAAATTTTAGTACGGTATTGTACCTTTATGAGAGTTGCAAAAGGATAAACTTTCTTATCAGACAGACATAGCAGGTCCATTTTTCAAAGACTTTTTATACAGGATAGATGGTGAGGATGAAGGAGAAACATCTTTCAAGTCCAAAACATAGGTCTCAGTAAACCGAGAAATATCAGTACTGTCCAATCTACCGAATATATAAAATTAATTCAACTTTGTTGTATAATAAAATACTATACTATTAATATAATACTATATTTAACTATAAATTTGTATAGGAATAGTTAATCAAAACTCATGAACCAAAGCACGAAATAATTAGAAATAGCTATTTTATTCATACCTATTCTATTCCTTAAGAATTACTATTCTATTTCATATTTATTCCATTTCATGAACCAATAATGTTTAGATTCTTCAGCTGATTCATGTAGAGGCCCATCGATTTTTTCTACTCCTTAACAATGGACAGCAGAGATTATACATACCAATTGAACAAGGACTTGGGAATCAAACTCGCCCCAGCTTCATCATCATGCATAACTCATGTATTAACTGTTCTCCTTAACAAAAAGAAGCATAAAGACACAAGTGAATGCAGATACATATATGTTGTATATCTCAAATCCATAACTATTATTCTAAAGAAGATACACCAAGTACCAACATTAAAAAAAAACTGAGCTAAAACAAGAAAAAGTTCGTAGCTAAAAAAATTGATAAAAATTCAAACCAAAAATAAAGAAAGAGCCCATTCATTTAATAACATAAAAAATCCTATTTAGACTTTTCAATCCAAATGTTGAACAGAAATTTTATTAATATAGTTGGTCATGTATATTCTAACCTAAGAACATGATATACTTCCATCATTATTTGAAGCTGCAAAGTTAAATACATTACTAGGGATGCATACTTGTGGATCCATTTTAAAAGAATTTAGGATTAAACATGAGAACGAAAAACACTTACAAGAGCATATACCTTCACCTCCGCCACACATAACATATGGATCCAGGCAGAGGTTGCAATTCAACTCAACAGAGAAAGATTTAGGCTTTAATAAATTCTTCCCGAAATGCCAATCATATAAAAATTTGTCGAATGAGTTGCTATCACAATCCAATATCTAGACAGAAAGATGAGGAACGATGGGGCCATCGGTCGTACATTCGAATGCACAAAGGTACACTTTGCCACCCAGCAACTCTATCCAAACACCGTCCTGGCGCAAGGGGGCATCGTCAAGTGGAACTAGCATTTTTGTTAAAAAGCCCAGTGGAGCAAAAATGTGTCTATCAACTTGCATACAGGATCCAGGAAATGGTGGCATCCCAGAAAGTTTCCACTGTGGATTCTCAACAGCAAAATCAATAACATAATTAGTTCCACGAGTGGTGGAGATGCACTAGCATAACTTCTCAGTATGACATGCATCAATTCTGAATGGTTCATCACCTAGGTAGGGGATCTCAAAGGGATCAGGCACTTCACTTCAAGATATTTTATCAGGGTCGAACAATTCCAAATTCTTGGTACGTGTGAAAAGACAAAGACACAAATTTTAGTACGGTTTCGTACCTTTACGAGAGTTGCAAAAGGAAAAACTTTGCAGTAAGGTGTTTGGAATTGCTCTTTAGAGATTCCGTTTCGAATTTTTTTAATTTAATCGATTAATTTTTTAAATTTTTATAAACTGTATTTTTCTAGAAAAAGAATTCATTTACCTGTTAATCTTCAAAACACATTTACTAAACCCAATACCAATCGGGCATAAAAGGTCCCCTTTCCAAAGACTCTTCAGACATGATAAGTGGTGAGGATGAAGGAGAAACATCTTTCAATTCCAAAACATAGGTCTCGTTAGACCAAGACATTTTAGTATTGTCAAATCCACCGAATATATAAAATTTAGAACCTAAAACAGCACAACCAACATTAAAATTACAGGAACCATCGAATCCGATGAGTGGACCCAACGGTTTATAACATCTACATTATAAAGACCGTAGAAATGATCATCTGGTGGGGATAAAGAAGATAAGAGTAACCATACTTTGTCAAAGTGCAATCCGTGTCGCCGGCCCTGTTTCGGCTCTGCCGCGGTTGATGAACCTGCAGACTGCGTGTACTCTCCGCTCCAAGTTCGCTCCATTCTTATTTAGGGAAGGGAGGCTGTGAGCACAGGAGCGTGGACTGGAGGCAGATTGCTGGAAATCGAAGAATGAAGAAATTTAAGATGACATCAGCGTCCAATGGCTGAAAGGAATGATCCCAAAATCTCAAATAAGTTCCTGAAGGGCTGATGTTTTCTATATCAAGACTCAGGTGGCAAAAATTGAGGCCCACTAATATAGAGGCCAAGGAAAGATGATGAAGTCTGGAGGCTCAGTACAAGTCACAGAAACATAATGGAAGGTTTGCCAAAAAGATTTCAGCGTTAAGAAGTAGAATTTTTAGTTCAATTTTTCTAAGTGAGCCAACTGTTACTGTTAGTTTGATAGTAACATATTAACATAAAAAATAATATATATATATATATAATAAGTAATTAAATTAGAGAAAATAAGAATCTGTTTGTAAGTTAGCAAAAAAGTAATGGACTTTACAAATATGATAATTTTACCAACTCTATACGCATAATGTTCGAAAGTTCATTCTTTTCCCTTGGGCAAACTAACAGTATTTAAAAGGTGCAATTTCTAAGAAATGACATGAAAGATTGTGAAGGGAGTCTTGTTTTTCGAAGAAATTGCAATGGAGACATCCTCAATGTCATCTGTCATATGTGGGGACAATATCCCACTATCATGTATGTATCTTCTCATAATCCTAATTTTTGTTCCTTTTTCCATTTCAAAAATTAGGTGCGGTATTACATTTTATCTGAAATTAAATTCTCACTATTTGTAATTATAGGATTCTTATTCTTATTAGAAATCTATTTCCAATTTTTCTCACTTCCAGAATAAGCGATATTCACTGGGCCAGGGGCACCCCCTCGAGTAAAAGATTCCACGGCCGGTTGACCAAAATGAAGATTCCAAATTGCATGAGCAATAGGTCTTACATGTAAAGGGTCCTGTACCCATGCTTCAAAATTTCCTTGCCAAGCTACGTCCTTCACTTTTTTTAATCTTTGGTTTTGTATAAGAAATTTGTGGTTTTGATACAAAAATTTTTTGGGTATAGTTAGGGATTTATATGCAAAAATAAATTATTTATGTTTGTTAAGAGCAGCAAATGTGAGTTGTATTGACAAGAAGCAGAACATGTTTTTATTTGAATTGGTTTATACAAGAAAAATTAATCGCAACATTATTTGCATGAATGCATTGTTCTTTTTATTCAATTGAATAAAAACATTCATGTAACAGTGGTGTTAATTTATAATTGCATGATTTCAATAAATACAAACTAAATATACAATAATTTCGTGTGAGAACTAATGAACCCCAAATGCCTAAATAGCTACAAAATTGTTTATATTGTAAAAAGACAAAGTATAAATTAGTTTAGAAAAAGATGAGAGAATTTGTAGGCTTACTTCTTGGGAAGATTGTTCCTCAATTGTGATCACCTTATTTACTTCTCTTTTATTTGTACTACATAAAATTCCTCTAAATTTTAATATATGTATTCTCTTATCATCCCTCAAAATGCTGTAGTTTGATTTTAAATCTGTTTTATGTATGATTTACTAATTGGAGTCGTTAAATTCAAATCAATAGCGGTAAGCAATTTCATTTCTTGACTTGGAAAGTGAACGTGGTTTTGTGGAATAGTTGTTGCATTTGATTAAATTCAAATTTCAGTAATTTTCTTATCATAAGTAAGGAACTTTTTGTATTAGAATTTCAAAAATTTCCATTATTCGGAGGTTTTTTTTTTTATGTAATTTTTTGCTAATTATTAGTTCCTATCCGGACAAATTACTTTGAAATCAATTATCAGTTGTATTAGTATGTCAGGAATATGTATAAGTTATCAAAAGAAAGATAATTATATTATATATGATGAATCAAAGAAATGTTTCATTAGTATTTTTGTTACGGGAATAAGCATTTCAAAGAAATTTTGTAACTGGAACGTGTTATTTACTAGTTTCATGGCTTTGAATTTTAGCATCTCTCCCTGTTCAAGCTGTATCGTCTTGGTAATGTTCTCTATGTGTGTTTGGTTTTTTTTTTTTTCCCCTGTTCCAGAAAGGAATATCTAATTTGTGTCGCAGGCCTCCCCCACTCTCTCCCCACTTTGGACCAGGAGGAAAGCAAGGCATGAATCTCAATTGGTTCTTTTGCTACTAATTAGTCGTCTTTGCGTGCCGTAGAAAGGATCTTGTAGAGAACTATTAGTTTGTTTTGTAACAACATTTAAGAAGATTTTAGTTTAATATTTGAAGAGATATACTGGTAGTACTTGATCTAGAAAATATTATAATTGCATTTGCTTGTGATATGAACTATTGGATTTTTGTTGTCTATGTTATGTAAGTTCTAATGGTGAATTTTTATCACATTTGAAGGAGTTGCTATTAATTTTAAAATTGATAAATTTTGCATTATATTGTTAGAAGGTATAGGATAATTAATAATTTAAAATTATATTTGTGTATAAAATAAATAATTTTAAAGATTATCGTTTGTAATATTTTCCATAATTATTAAAAAATTTAAATAATGTCAATAATATTTTTATCAAAATTTAAAATATATGTAAAAAATAGTAAAAAAAATGAAATAAAAAATATAAAGTTAGAAAAATAGTTACTAACTCATTTGTTTATAAAATATATAACTATTAAAAATAAGAGTGATTATGAAAATTAATAAATATTTGCATTCAATTCCTTATATTTATAAAATCATACCAAATTGAAAAATAGAATTCCAAATTCTATTACTTAACATACCAAAAAGAATTGAAACCCTGAACCATTTAATTTAGGAATAGGATCCCTTTACAGTTCATTTTGCATACCAAATATGACCCAAATACAATTAAAAAGAAAGCATATATGTAACCTAATAAACAAAAATTCGAATAAATTTTAAGAAAAATAAAAAAAATTAACTTTAAGTGATATAATTTTAATTTGGGAAAATTATTATTTACCTCATGAATTTCATTTAATATACTTGTATTCACATGAGTTTTAAAAAATATTTTTATTTGACCTCTTTATTTTATCTCCATTTAACTATTTATTCATTTTGTTAAATTTTAAAGCATTTACATTTAGTCATAAGAATATTTTCTTCTTGTCAAGGGGGTATAAGTATAATAAGTCAAATATCATAAAAATAATAGTATAATAAGTCAAATATGAGAAAAGTAATAATACAATAGATCAAACTTCAAGAAGATAAATATTACTTTTTCTTTATTATTTTACCACAATATAACATCTTTTTAACAAAAAAAATCTAATAAAAAAAATATTAGTATAATTAATATGACAAAATACAGAGACATAATATATTTTTAAACTTTCAAAGGGTGTTAGTGAATTATATCAAACATTATGGGTAAATCATAATTTTTTCTTTTAATTTTTTTAGTTTTTTCTTTTTAATTTTTTTAGCCTAAGCACTTCTATCCAATTTAATTAGGATTTCCTTACTTTGTCAATTTTAAATTAGCATAAATTATTTGTATTTATATCTTCGTAATTTTATAAAGTTCTCTATATGCAAATTAAATAACCCAATCCTTCACCCTTGACAAACTAACAGTATTAAAGGGGTTCAATTTGTCTTACCAAAAAAAAAAAGAGGTTCAATTTGTAAGATATTGTACCTAAATTTGAGAAGAGAAAAATTTGAGCAATTTCTCTGAAACTGTGAGTGGGTTTGTTAAGGAAATTGTAATGGATGTTTCCACCCAACTCAAAAATTTCAATTTCCTTCAACTTTCGGTGTATCAGTATTGTATTATAATGAAAAGAAAAGGATACCTAATTGTATCATTCAGTCAAAATATTCTTCTGTACACAGTTTATTTGGATCAAATCAATAAAAAAAATGCTACATAAATTGTTTTATTTATAAAGTTTATTTTTTTTATTGATTTGTTTTATATAATCTCATTCTATGCAAAAATTTGTCCATTCAGTTCAGTTGCTTTCAACTTTCGGTGGTGATTTGTCACTTCCCTTTATTTATTGGTTAAAAAAAAAAATACCAGTCGGCAGTCGCTTTGCTCTCCACATTTGGCTTTCCACGAAGGTGCCAAAGAAACTTGCTGGCTTCTTCCCAAGCTATATGGTAGAAAAAAGAACTTAACCTCCTCTTTATTTTTTTTTTTTTAGGAATTTTATGGACACTCTTTAATACTCATTGTTTGTAAGGAGTGAAAATTTTTTTTAAATAATCTTTTTTCTCTCTTTTTATTTTTTTTACCAACTAATCACAGAAGTGAGTATTGGAAGAATTGAACTCTTATTTTCTTTAATTAGTAACAAGATATATATACCTCTCCTTCAGGGGATTTCCCAAAATGGGGTTGTTTGATAAACTATTTACCATATGAAGTAACTTTTTTTTTTGTAATTAAAAATGCAGATTCACTTGGAGCATAGTAATAATACACTCATGCTAAAAACTTCAATTATATTCACAATTATATATATATAAAGCTCACATGCTGCTAGTGGACTGCTAGGGTCAAAATTAACCCGCAAAAAATCTGTGAAATATTTAAAAAAAACGAAGGACAAAAGCTGTCCCGGGTCTCTTCTAGCGGACTGTTAGTGTCCACTTTCGCATTTAGCGGACGACTCTCTCCTCCCCACATAAGCAATTTTTATCCTATAAAAAGGAAATAGATTTCAAAGGATCGTAAAATTAGAATTCTTTAAACTAAGGCCCTAAATGGATAAATATTTTTTGTAAATACCCTAAAGCAGGAATTTGCCCCCTGCTTCAGTCCATGTGTCGGCACTACTGCAAAGTAGTACCTCCCTCTCTTGCTTCCTCTTTCTCTGTTTTCCTCTGTCCTTTTCATCATTTTCCTTCCGCGAATAATTTCTTCAAGGTAAGTAAATCCGACGGGGAGCAAGATGGCTTCCTCTTCCGCCGCTTCTCCCAATAATACGAAGAAACGGAAGTATGATGTTTTCTTGAGTTTCAGAGGTGAAGATACTCGCCAAAATTTCACGTGTCATCTCAATTCTGCTTTACGTCGTAAATCGATTGAAACCTTCATCGATGACGAACTTGGAAGAGGGAAAGAAATCACACCGGGACTTGAGAAAGCGATAGAGGGGTGCATGATTGCTGTTGTTATTTTCTCAGAAAACTATGCGTCTTCTTCCTTCTGCTTAGATGAAGTTGCCAAGATTATCCAATGCCATGAAACCCATGGAGAGATAGTTTTGCCCATTTTCTATCACATTGATCCATCCAATGTGGAGAACCAAACAGGTAGTTTTGGAATTGCTTTTTCTAAACATTATCAGATCTACGATTTTGACAGAGTTCGCAAGTGGAAGTCCGCGTTGTCCAGAGCAGCCAATATGGCAGGTTGGGACTCTCAGGTTACCAGGTAATTCATTTCTAACTAACATGTGTCTCAACTTTCTTTTTTCATTTATTTTTTTTTATATGAAAAGGAAACAGAAACAACAAAATTCAAGTCATAACTCTTCTGGGAAAAGCAACACCTGATATATCTCCCAACTTAATTGAACCAGCACCAGATAGGCCGCGGGACGAAGCTAAGGGGCGCTGGCAGAGGCCCAGGCCCCGAGTCTAAAAAAAATTTTATATATATTTATGAGTACCTTCAAAATTTTAAAAAAAATTGTTTTAAAAATTTTTATTTCAGCCCTCTATCCATAAGAGAGATTTGCAAGTAAGTCTGCCAACATATTAGCTTCACGATAGATGTGTTACTTTAACATCCCATTCTTGATGCAGTAAAGCTTTAATGTGGCCAATCAGATCTCCGTTAAGGTTTGAAACATTTCTGTCTGCAATTGTCCACTTGAATAAGGATTTTCCTCCACCCCTTATCCCAAGCAAGAGACAAATACCCCACAACTCCGCTCTAAAAGAGGAACACCTATTCAGCTTCATAGAGAAACCCCCCTTCCACTGAATCTTTTTTCATTTATTTCTTTGACATGCAAGTCAATACTCAATACCTCGAATTTATAACCCAATTAATAAATAAGTTATCGTTTTTAATTACTTTCAGTAACCTATATTTTGACAAAAAAAAATAATAATAATAACGATGCTTATTAGTTAGTATCTAATTAAAACTTGAAATGTATTTAAGATAGTTACTTATTTTATGTACATATGTAATTAGATTGTGACATAAATTTATTTGTAAGTTTGTCAAATAGTTGAGAAATTAAAATTCAGTTTTATAATATTGTGTGCCATGGGGGATGCAGGTTTAGAATATTGGGGTTATTGAATTTCATAAATTTTTCAAAAGTTATTATTATAAGTAAAATATAATGAACCTGAACTAGTATTTTTAAAAAATGGATTTCAATAAAATTTGAAAAAAAAAACAATATAATAAATAGACTCTAATAAACTTTTTTTTTAAAAAAAAAACTTTTTTGTAACTATTAATAAAAATGATGAACAAAATAAAATATCCTGATTAAAAAAACTAATTAAAAAACTTTTGAATAAAAAATTCTTAACCAAAAAACGCCCATCCCCGCCGACCGTTGTCTATGAGATATTGCAGGTTGCTGCTCCACTCTCCATTCGAGACTATATAGACTCAATTGTATAAAATTTTTGGATCCACTATGCTAATATGTATCGGCATCACTATGTTCTTAAAGCTAGATTATTTTCTTAATTACTTTTTGTTTGTTTTATACGTTCAATGCTTATATATATGCTGAACATATCAAATAAACATAAAAGTTTTCTTTCCACTCTACTTTTCTTAATTTCTATATATATATATATTCATGAACATAAACTAGTCCAGATTGAACCGATACTTCCAAATCATTCCGATTTGTTCTTTGAATTTTGCAGGCCAGAGTCTAAACTTGTTGATTCTATTGTTGAAGATGTTTTGGAAAAATTGAAGCATGCTTTTTCTTGTGATACTTTAGAGGGCTTCGTGGGACTAAATTCACGCATTAATTATATAATAGACATATTGTCCAATGTGTCATCAAGTCATGGTGTCTTCATATTAGGAATCTGGGGTCAAGGGGGTATAGGTAAAACAACCCTCGCTGAAGCTGTTTTTCACCGAATTAAACGTCAATTTGAAGGGCGTTGTTTTCTTGAAAATGTTAGGGAAAGATCAGAAAAACATGATGGACTAACCTCTTTAGTCGAGAAACTTCTTTCTAAAACATTGAAGGAAAAAGATCTCGAAATTCCTACTCCCAGCATGGGATACTCCTTTTATGTTAGGCGAATGCTTAGTCGTAGAAGTGTTTTAATTGTTCTTGATGATGTGAATAATTCAAACCAACTAGATTCTTTAGTCGGATGTCGTAAGTGGTTTGGCGCGGGAAGCAGAATTATAGTAACCAGTAGAGATAGACAAGTACTTAACACATTTGTGGATTACGTTCATGAAGTTAGAAAGTTTCGGAACCACGAGGCTCTGAAACTTTTCAACCTGAATGCTTTCAAGAAAACCAGTCCCACAGAAAGCTATCGGTTTCTGTCCCAATCGGTTGTAAAATATGCTGATGGCATTCCTTTAGCTCTTAAAGTGTTGGGTTCATCGTTATGCGGCAAGAATGAACGAGAATGGGAAAGTGCATTGGATAAATTAAAGAAGACTCCTGATAAAGATATTCAAAGGGTGCTGAGAGTGAGTTATGATAACCTTGATCACTATGTGAAGGATGCCTTTCTTCATCTTGCATGTTTCTTTAAGGGTATGATTAGCGGTGAGGTGGAGTCGATACTAGATTGTTGTGGCTTCTCAAGGAATTCTATATTTGGTGTTCTCAGGGATAAATGTCTTATGGACAGTTCAAGGTTTAGGATAGAAATGCATGATTTGTTAGAAGAAATGGGGAAAGAAATTGTTCGAGAAGAATGTAGAAATCAGCCAGGCAAAAGAAGCAGATTATGGGATCCTGAAGATATCATTGGTGTACTCAGAAAAAATGCTGTAAGATTTAGTAATTATTTTCATTTTTATATTGGTTGGTAAGTTGATTTATTTGTGTTTTTTATTGTCAGGGAACTGAATCAATAGAAGCCATATTCTTTAACATGACTAAAATGACTACAATAGATGACGAGATCATTGAGATAGACTTAAATCCAAATGTTTTTGCAAGAATGTCTAATCTCAAATTGCTCAGTTTCTACACTTTTCATCCCCGTAAGGCATATGGACACCCTTTCTACCTAACGTATAAGGTGAGTCTTTCACAGGGGCTGACATTTCTCTCGAATGAGCTGAGATATTTTGAATGGATTGGCTACCCAGCCAAAACTTTGCCAGCCAATTTCCTCCCAGTGGATCTTGTTGAGCTCCGTTTGCCTTATAGCAAATTGGAACGATTACCCAGCAAATTCTTCGAGGTACAATTCATATTGTATATTGTAGTAGTGACTTGAAAATATATATCACAATTAACTTATTCTAGTGGTTGCAACAGAATTTTCACAAGTTAAAAATGATTGACCTCAGTGGGTCCACGCACCTTATTGGAATTCCAGAGCTAAAAAGGGCCACAAGTCTTACTAGCATTATTCTATCCGAGTGCAGAAGCCTTGGGTGTTTTCCAAGTTGCATTCATTTGAAATCTCTGGAACGTCTTAATCTCTCCTACTGCCCCAAACTCAACAGATTTCCGGAGGTCTCAAGTCACATCAGTTTCTTAGATATAAGCGAGACTGCAATAGAAGAAGTCTCCCCCTCAGTTGAGTGCCTTGTCAAACTGCGGCATTTCCGGATGGAAAATTGCAAAAAAATTGAGAATCTTCCACAAGGCGTCTGTAAGTTAAAATCTCTAGTAACCCTTTCTCTCTCTGGCTGTTCAAATTTAAAGAAATTCCCAGAAATCTTAGAGCCCATGAACCTCTTAAGCTTGTACTTAGATGGAACAGCCATTGAAGAGTTGCCCTCATCGATTGAGAATTTAAAAATACTTCCTTATTTAGATCTGCATAACTGTCAAAACCTTGTTCGTCTTCCAGAATGCCTCTTCAATTCTAAATTTTTTGAGTCCCTTAATCTCTCTGATTGCCCAAAACTCGTGACGTGTGAAACTCATTGCAAGTGGGAATGAAGATTTTGAGGGTGAAAACTAAAAAGGAAGAGACAGAAGAACAAGAAGCTGAAGATGAAGGTGAACCACTCCCTACAAGTGAATAATCATGATTGCAACATTGGACTTAATCCATTGCACCTGCTGCCACCTACCTCCATGGGCCTTTTTTTTTTTTTAGGGAATTTAAATAGGTGAAAAATTTTAAAATTCCAAAGAGATAAAATATAAGAATTGCAAGAGGACAGAAGTGTCCCTTCTTTTCCTCGGAGGATTTGTACACTGTGCTTTCTGAAAAAGCTGACGTTTAACAGGTCAAAATAATCATATATTGAAAATTTTTATAAGCTATTTGTTGAACTCTATTTATCCTAAACTTGCATAAAATAATTTTAATAGAATTTATTTTCGTACAACTTCCTTTCAGGAACTTTTTATAAGAGTGGGCAATATTCTTGACTGCATTTAAAAAAAAAAAAAAGGAAAAGTAACCATCTTCATTAATGGGAATCGAAAGCCAAAACATCAACTAAAAAAGGCGGAGGCCTAAACTCCCAACATCTTTGACCAGACAAGTCGCCAGCAGCTCTTGCTAGGATATGAGCTACTTGGTTAGCTGATCTAAACACAAAAACAAAGGAACAAGCAACAAAACTCTTGGCCAGAGATTTACAATCACTAACAAGAAGACCAAGATAGGATCGATTCTCGAAATTTCCATTCAGAACATTAACTAATAGCTGAGAATCCGATTCCATAATAACATTTTAAAAGCCACGATCCTTGAGCCACGTTAGAGCTTTCCTGCAACTCAAAGCTTCAGCCATCGAGGGGTCATCTGCTGCTGGAAGTAACCCATGCTTTGCACCCAAACAACTAGAACGATGATCACGAGCAACACAACCGAAACCAACAAGACCTTTATCTGCAAACACTGATGCATCCATATTGCATTTAATGAAACCCTCTTCTGAACTTCTCCATCTAACTTCTCGCCTAACATTGGAGCTTCCACCATCGGAATAGTCCTTGGAGTGAGCAGAAATCCATTGTTGAATATAATCTGTACCTTTACAAAAAAGAACAGCAACAGATGTCCTTTTCCCATTCCAAACAACCTCGTTCCTTGCATTCCACACAGACCAAAGGACCATAGCAACAACCAGGATCTCTAAAATTGACAACTTACTACACACTAAAGACTACCATTCCACAAGAGAGGAAACCGAACTCACCAGGTCCCGGCAGTAGTGGAACGCTATAAAGGCTTAACAACGACTGAACATTCCAAAAGAGCATGAAAATCTGTCTCAGGTTCACAATGACACAGAGGGCAAAGAGGGGAGACATCCATATACCTGGAGCGAAGAGCAGTCAGTGAGGGGAGACAATCGAACATCGATCGCCAAATAAAATTTCTAACTTTGAAAGGCAATTGGAGCTTCCAAATTTTTCCCCACTGACAATTTCTCTGAGAAGCAAGCATTGTAACTAAATCATTCACCAACCTTTTATACCCACTGCCGACTGAATACTTTCCAGACCTTTCAAAGTGCCAAAATCAACCATCATCAGAATTAATGCAGACTAGAGGAATCTGTCTGATCAACATAACATCTCTCGTACAAAACAAATCTGATAAAATATCCAGATCCCAATCTCCTTCCCGACTAATACGAAGAGAACAAACTGCGGCATTCTCCAAACCATTAATAGTGGGAGACAGAAGATAAGGATTACTAATGTCTGGCAATCACGGACCCCCCAGATTCTGAGCTTATCCCCAACGAGCCCCGGCAGACAACAAACTCTGAGTTTGAACAGGCTACTCCACATGAAATTCGAATTTCTTCCAAGCTTGGCTTTCAAAAAGTTCGTATCTGGATAATATCTTGCCTTGAAAACGTGGGCTAACAAAGAAATTGGCTCTATCAACATCCTCCAACTCTGTTTGGCCATCATAGCCACATTAAATTCATGTAATTTTTTAAAACCAAGTCCTCCAAACTGTTTAGGCACACACAGACTATCCCAGCTCATCCAGTGAATTGCATGCTGCTCCCTGTTACTACCCCACCAGTAAGCGTTCATCATCCTCTCCAGTTCAGCACATAGACCCTTAGGCAGAACAAGAACACTCATAATGTACGAAGGGATGGCTTGGATCACCGACTTGAGTAAGATCCCTTTGCCAGCCCTCGAAACAGGTTTCCACCTCCAACTCTGCATCCCTGCCCATGCCTTAACCTTAACAAAAGAGTTGACCTCATATTTACTTATGCCAATTAGAGTTGGCATCCCCAAGTATTTACCAGATTTAAAAGATTCCATAACACTAAGGAAATTACTGGCTTTTCTCCCTGTAGCAGCTCCCACATTTGCGCTAAACCGAATAGAAGACTTATGAAAGTTTATAACTTGGCCTGAAGCTTTCTCGTAGGCTTTCAAACAACTACTGATAGCTCGACTCTCCACTAAGTTGGCTCTGAAATAGATGAGGCTATCATCGGCGAAAAAAAGACGCGACACAATGGGAGCCCTTTGAGTCACTCTACAGCCATGGAGGAGACTGTTCGCAACATAACCATTCAATAAATTAGGCAGTCCCTCAAAACAGATTATGAATAAATAGGGACTCAAAGGATCCCCTTGACGAAGGCCACGCTGAAGGATTATCGGTCCAATTTCCTGGCCATCATGCACAATATGATACCCCACAGATGTTACACACTGCAAAATCAGACTAATCACCTGTTCATGGAACCCAAGTTTTCCTAACATTAACCTCAAAAACTCCAATTCCACCTTGTCATAAGCCTTCGACATATCGAGTTTTAGAGCAGCCACACTTCCTTTCCCTTCCTCTTCCTCTTAAGGAAATGCCCAATCTCATAGGCTACCATAATATTGTTAGTAACAAGTCTTTGAGGCAGAAAAGCACTTTGAGTTTCTGAAATAACACGAGGCAAAACCACCTTTAGTCTGTTTGCTATGGTTTTGGCAATAACCTTGTAAAGTACATTACACAAATATATAGGATGAAGATCCGAAATCTTCTCTGGATTCTTCACCTTTGGAATGAGAACAATAGACGTGTCATTAATTTCAGGAGGAAGAGAGCCACTATTCAGAAACTCTAAACACGTAGAAGTTATTTGAGGACTTATGATATCCCAAAAGTTTTGATAAAAACCTAGGCTCAATCCATCCGGTCCAGGAGACTTATCTGGCTGCATGGAAAAAAAGATCCTTAATTTTCCAGTCCCCATAAGGTCGAATCAGCTCTGCATTCTGCACCTCAGTCACTTTCTTCTTAACATGCCTCAAAATAGCTCTTGATTGCGTTATATTACACAAATAAATCATTAATTTCTTTAAGACTCTTTAATCTTTGGATAATTAACTAAATCAAACGTTAAATAAGATAATTTCTAATTAGGGTTTTGTTAATTAAAGCGGTACTATATTGTGATGCTATCGAGGCTAGTGGCCACATTTGAGTGAAGCCTAATATAGAAACTAATCATATGATCTAAGAGCATTATTATTCATGCAATTGGATAATGATTTCAAATTATAGGTCTCACTGATATATAAGTAAAATTTTAACTACACTTTTAAATATATTTTATCTCTACAATTCACGTTAATTTTAATTTGTAGAATCTCTTTTAATATTTTAATATATTTTATTCAATATATTATTTAAATTTATTATAAAAATAATGCAAGTAGAACCCATTAAATTTTTTTATTCAAATTAAATTATCTCTCATTTTAGCTTTCAACACATCTATGCAAATCTAATTGCAATATCACATCATCTTTTACAATTCTTCTTGCAATCCGATAATGATGCTCTAAGGTATATCTTCAGGCATCGTATTGTCTTTTCTTATCAAAACTATCATAACTAAATTGTAGCATATTTCTTTATTTTTTCTCTTATTCAGATTATTCTTTTTTTTTCTTTTTCTCAAATAAAATGCCCGAAAATTAAGAAGTGCAATTTCTAAGACATAAATTGGGAATTGCTGAAACGAATCCTGGTTGTTAAAAGAACTAGTACTTGTAATAAAGAAAATGTTGAACATAAAAATGAATAAAGAACAGATGAAGTTATTCATTACTTTAAATTAATTCTTTCTTTTTTTTAAAAAAAAATCTCAAAAAAGAAAAAATTTTATTATTTCTTTGAAAAAAGTTATGTCATCATTGAATCTCAGAAACAATGTTTATTTATATATTATTTTCTCATTATAATATATATCATAACCGATTCTAGGAGTGTGGAATCTGAGGTATATCTCCATAGCTGTCAAAGTCACTACCTGTACAGCAGTGTGGGTATTACAACACAAAAACTTTCAATTAAGATTGAAATTGAAAAGATTTTTTTGAAATCAGATTTATGAATAAATCGAATTACAACTTATTACAATTGAATTGATATATAAATTTATTCATATAACTAATTTAAATAAAATATTGTCTTACATAGAACAAGAGATTGAAAAATTTTAAAATATTTCAAAATGAGAAAACAGAACGTTGTATAACATTCATGGATCTAATTTTCAATCCTAATTAAGCTCCCGCAACTATAGAGCACCAAACATTGCTACCAAGTTGATTTATGATAAATTATTACTAAATTAATCATTATTTTTTAAAAAGTTATGATGATTAGCTTTTCACAAAAGTTGCTTCAATTGGTTAGTATTAAATCAAATTGTTCTAATGATTATTATTTATCTATTGAAGTTTGATCTATTGTCAATAGAGGAGCCACATTCACTATAGCCTTCTTAAATTTTTAAAATATATGTAATAGTATGTAAATTTATATCATTTTTCAATATTCACACCCCATGAAAGATGTTAGAAAGTTAATTTTTATACTATAGACTTAGATTTCTAATTCTTTCCCTCTCCTTACTAAGACTTCTAGCTATTTGCTCTCCCTAACTTAAGGAGTTTAGCGCTACCATTGTCTATCGTATTAGTATTTTCCTGCAAGTTTGATCTATTATACTAACATTTTTCTGAAGTTTGAAATATTCTACTAGTACTCTATTGATTTCAAGAGAATATTTTTTTTATTAATGGTAAATATTTTAAAATTTAATAAAATTATAGTTTAATAGAGATAAAATAAATATAGCAAATCATATCATTTTTAAATTTCAGAAAAATATTAGTATATAATATCAAATCTAACGGGATAAATTGTAATACGAATTTAAGATGACAGGAGCGTCTAATAATCCTAGGCCCAAATAAATTTCTGAAGGGAAAAAGAAAGCCTAGCAAAAATGATGAAGCATTGAGGCCCACTAAAAGGCCCAAAAGATAATGAAAATTTGGAAATAGTCTTCAGGCTCTCAGAGTAGGTTTAGAAGCAGAATTTATATTTCAGCTTTTAGAAGTGAGCCAATTGTTAGTTTTTTTTGGAATATAATAACATTAAAAATAATGATAATTTACATATAAGTGATAAAATTAGAGAAAAATTAGAATATGTTTGTAAATTAGCAAAAAAAGTATTGGACTTGGCAGTTTCATAATTTTACGAACTCTACAGGCACATTATTTCAAATTCTGAAGCTACCGAAGTCAAATATATTATCAGGGATGCATACCTGTGGATTCATTATAAAGGATTTTAGGATCAAACATGAGAGTATAAAACAGTCGTAAGAGCATATGACTTCACCAGTAAGCTTAACAAAGAACATATGCACATTGGCTGAGGCTGCAATTCAATTCAACCAAGAAAGCTTTAGGCGTTGATAAATTCTTCCCGACTCGCCAATCAGATAAATATTTGTTCCATGAGTTGCTATCACAATCCAATATATCAACAGAAAGATGAGGGAAGACGTGAGCAGCAGGGACATATTTGATATTTGAATGCACTAACCAGCAGCGGTGTCCAAGCACCGCATTGGTGTGTGGAACAGGCAAGTGGAATTATCGTTTCTGTGTGAAAATACAAGCCCACTGGAGCGAAAATGTGATCTATCAACTTCTGAGCTTCCTCATTCAAATGCACATTGATGATTATCAGATTAACTCATTTAATTTTTATAAAGAATTGGAAGTTCCCACAATGTGGAAGACTTTGCAGTTAGAAGTAAACAAGGAAAGGACGAGTGTCAAATTTACACATGCAAAGATGCAACACTTCGCGGTATGATGTTTAGATTTAACCTGCGTTGCGCAAGCAGAGAGATACTGGAACAGCGGACCTCCATGTGAAGAATTTTATAAGTACGCCTCAAAAGTACCACGTCTATTCCTATATTCCTACAGGGGTTTAGCCTTAAGTTTAAAAAATAAAATCATTATTTCATTATTCCTTAATTTAGTTAAATTTAGAAAGAAGTATGGAATTCTAATTCTATAGAATTGTAATTCTACAATTTTTGTAGAATATAAATTCTTTCTAAAACTATAGAATAGAAATTCTTTACGATGTTGAAATGAAAATTTCCATGTTTACCCCCTCACTGCCCACTAGCTTATTATTAATGGTACTTAATTAATTTGATCATTTTTCGTTTTTTCAAATAATTTTAAAATTTTCAATATTTCTTTCATGTAATATACGATGAAAGCTTATTATTATAATTTAAAAAACTTACAAGAGCATATACATTCACCAGTATCTACCACTAGAACTGACAATTAGTATCGTGTCTTATTTCGTATCATATCTAATCGTATTACGTCTTATTTTGTATTGTGTTTTATTTCGTATCGTATCTAATCGTGTCATGTTTTGTATATCTATTATACTACACGAAACTATTTGATACGGTCAACTAAATATGTTTATATATATATATATATATATATAATAAAAGATACAATTATATATAAATATTAATATAATTATACAAATAATGATATACAATACTTATTTATATTTATTTATATATAAAATATGCTAATACAATTAATTTTAACATAATTTATTATATATAAATATTTAAAATATTATAATTGTGTTCTAACAAATTAAGCATATAAAATCTGTTTATAACACAGTTTTTTTCGTATCTTAATTGTGTTGACACGATTATAATCTATATTCGTTAAGTTTAAATTCATATTCATCTAAGTTTATGTCGTTTTGTATCGTATTGTGTCTCAAATTATCAGCTCTATCAGCTGCACATAACATATGGACTTAGGTCAAGGCTGCACTTCAACTCAACAGACAAAGATTTAGGCTTTAATAAATTCTTCCCGACTTGCCAATCAAATAAAAATTTTTAGAACGAGGAGTAATTCTAAAGTGCACCCGGTGTAATTTACACTAGGTACCTTAAAACCATTGGATTATAAATTTTTAATCTCATCCGTTGATAATGAATGGTTGAGATTAAAAGTTGATGATCCAATACTCCTAAAGTATCAAGTGTAATTTACACCGGTGCACTACAGAAACTCTCATGAATGAGTTGCTATCGCAATCCAATAACTCAACAGAACGATGAGGGACGATGGGACCATCAGTCATATATCCGAATGCACAAATGCGCACTTAGCCCCCAGCAACTCTATCCAAACGCCGTCTTGGCGTAAGGGATCCTCAAGTGTTATTAGCGTTCTTGTAAATAAACCCAGTGGAGCAAAAATGTGTGTATCAACGTGCATACAGGATTCAGGAAATAGTGGCAAGCCAAAAAGTTTCCAATGTGGATATTCATCAGCAAAATCAATAGCATAATTAGTTCCAAGAGTGGTGGAGATGCACAAGCATGTGTTCTCAGCATGACATGCCTCAATTTCAAATCGTTCATCATCTCCGTAGGGAAGCTCAAAGGGACTAGGCACCCTACTCCAAGACCCAGTATCTGGATCGAACAATTCGAAATATAACGCCGAGGTATGTGTGAAAATACAAAATTTAGTAGTCTCGTACCTTTACCATAGTTGCAAAAGGGAAAAATTTACTGGAAGACATATCAGGTCCTCTTTTCAGAGATAGAGACTCTTTAGACATGATAGGTGGTGAGGATGAAGAAGAAACATCCTCCAAATCCAGAACAAAGGTCTCCTTAGACCAAGACGTAATTGGGTCCAATCCACCGAATATGTACAATTTAGAATCCAAAACAGCACAACCAACATGATAATTACAGGAATTATCGAATCCGAGGAATGGACTAACCGGTTTATCAACAGAATTCACACCTGCAATATGAAGGCCGTACAAATAATCTTCTGAGAAACAAGAAGATAAGAGTAACCATACTTTGTTGGTGCTGGCGCTGAGCCGCAATTGATGAATTTGCAGACTGAGTCTCCTCTCCGCTCCAATTTCCCTCTATTATTGTTTAGGTGTAACAACATAATCAGGGTTAGGGATTAGGGCAGAAATTAAAGTCTCTGTTTTCCTGCAAGTCTCTGATTTCTCCGATTCGGATCAGGAAGAGAACGTCCCGTGATAATTCTGTCTTTCCAAAACCCTAATCGCGATCCTCTCAGATCCGTGTACAGCTCAAACTACTGATCGTCTGAGTCTCTGAGATTCAAAGTACGTATTGTTACCCAAATTTCTTACATACTGAAAAATTGGAAACGTTTCGAGGAGGCATTATGGGCCCCATATTGGCTCGTTGCTTCTCTTTCAATGGGCCTTCATTTTGTCTTGCAAATTTCTATGGTCTGGCAAGCCATATTCTATTTGGTCCTTAACGGGCTCACAAAGGCAAACAATTGTGTTGAAGCTCAAATTATAGATGAATAATTTAAGAAAATATTAATCTATACTGACTCTTAATTTTTTTTGGAAGCATGTATATGAAATAGCTTTTATTTTATTTATATGGCAATCTATTACTAATTTAATTAATAATTAAACAGACAAATTAATTTGGTCTAAGAAAAAAAAATTTCCGAGAGTTTAACATAGAAGTGAGAATAAAGCTTAAAATCTCATTAATATAAAATATTCTCTAGTCCAATATTAAAAAATCCATTACAAACTAATTAAACAGTAACATAATTGGTATTTTTATTTATGAGAATTGGAATTTGAGTTCGAATATCTTTGTTATCACCTATCAATATTAATAGAAGTTTATCATGTTTGTAACGAGTGAAATGATTAACTCACAACCCATAAAAATATTCTTTTAACATTTCTAATTAAATATTCTTTTAAGTAATTTTTCAAGTAATTAATGCTAGTTAAAAGAATTAATATTGAAATATAAATCAAACATTCTTTAACAATCTAGCTAATTGGTGGCCAGATTAAATAAATTCCCATTATGTTATCATATATCTAGAAATTAGACAATACAGCATATATTATTACTTTGAGCAAGATTCATGTAGGTTAATTAAATTTTATATATTTGTACATTCTACAAATTTGTGAATGTTATTAATGTATGGGAATTTAACTATCTAATGCAGGTAACTCAACTCCTAAAACATTGGAGGAATTGAGTCTAAATAATGTATAAACACATAGAAAATGCTATTCTTGCTTATTGCTTCATGCACAAACAACAAAAAGATATATATATATATATATATATATTTTAAATTGATTACTTTTTGTTCTTCCTATTCATTGCTCTCTAGTTAGTACGTTAATTAGCTCCTTTGGTAAGGCAGGTACCACAAGTAAGGCATACTTTGAAA
Source organism: Balakata baccata (assembly GCA_949630135.1). Taxonomy (NCBI): domain Eukaryota; kingdom Viridiplantae; phylum Streptophyta; class Magnoliopsida; order Malpighiales; family Euphorbiaceae; genus Balakata; species Balakata baccata. The sequence goes on along the minus strand of CATIWF010146439.1, from coordinate 26,158 downwards.
TCTGTTGGCAAAATATTAAATTCCATAATAATTAATCAGCTCTAAGTTAATACTTTCGGTGTATCGCTGTATTGTACGGATAAAAGAAAAATGCATATACCAATTTAATCAAGCAATAAAATATATTTAATTAATTTTTATTTTTTAATCAATTAATAGAAATAAAATAATTAAATATATATTATTATATAATTTATTACCTTCCAAATTTCGACGGTGATTTGTCACTTGTCCATTAATCTATTGGTTAGACAAAAAAAAAACACTCCAATCGCTTTGCTCTCCACGTGAATTCCCATGTTATACGGTAGAACAAATACAACCTCTTCAGTCGTAGTGTCAGCGCTCAGATCAAATATTTTGCAAATACAAAGTAGTTTCTCCTTCCCATAGATATATAATTTCTCCAAGCTAAGCAAAAGAAACATCAGACAGGGAGCAAGATGGCTTCCTCTTCCTCTACTTCTCCCATTAATACCAATAAACGGAAGTACGATGTTTTCTTGAGTTTCAGAGGGGAAGAAATCGATCGAAACCTTCATCGATGACGAACTTGAAAGAGGGGAAGAAATCACACCGGGACTCGAGAAAGTGATAGAAGGGTGCACGGTTGCCGTTATTGTTTTCTCAAAAGAATTCTGCTTAGATGAAGTCGCCAAGATTATCCAGTGCCATGAAGCCCATGGAGATTGTTTTACCCATTTTTGTTGGCAGCTGAAATTTATTTGGATCGAGGAAAGTTTTAGAGGTCGTTTAAAATTATAAATTTTAAAAATTTTTAATTTTACCAAAATATGTAATTAAATATTGCATGACATGAAAATACATTTTTCATGTTAAACTTGAGCATTTATCCATAACTTTTATCAAAATATATTTTGTTAACCTTTATGGATAAAATCCATTTTGCCAAAATCATCCCATGATTTAAAGAACAAAATGAAAATAAAAGAATTAAGACAAACCTTTTATCACCGAGTTCACCAAGGTGCAAACCAAGTAAAAAAACTAAAAGCTTTAGTTGCGTTGATGAAACTCATTTGCTAGTCCCAGATGTATGATCACAAATTTTCTCCTTCTGGCAAATTTTTTAGCTACTAACACTTTAGAAACTTTTTCTCAATATTTTCTTTCAATACTCATACCATATGAGAGAGAAAAATTTTAGAACAAAAAACATTTTTGATCAAGAGAAATTTTTAAACCAGACGAAAATTGATTTTTAACTCTAAGAAGAAATACCATACACTTCAAAACAAAAAAATAAAAATTGATTACTAACAAACCTATAATCACTAATCTGACCAGTGATTTTGGGGTCACCCACCAGCCCCTCCCACTTATAAATACCCATTTTAGAAGCTCACATCTATAAGAATATAATTTTCATTGAAAGCAAAAGAGATTATGAAAAAAATTTAAGAGAGATAGAGTGCGAAGGATAAAAAATATTTTTAAGTGACTTATATGAAAGAAGTTTTGTAAAAGTATTAGTTTGGTAAGTTTAGTTTATATATATTTTTTTTTAATTTGTCAAATGATATATTTTATATGTGTATATTTTGATATTAAATGTTATTGAATTTTTAGATAATTAAATTATATGCTGAAAATTTATTTATATTTATATTATTTCATATGCAGATAATTAGTGAAAATTGTAAGTAAAAAAAGGGTGAAAGACCAATTTGAGGTACGTAAATTTTTTTTAATAATTATATTTTATTTTTTAATGTGTATGTACTTATTATAAATTTTTAGAATAAATAACTGCGTTGAAAAAATTTTTAGAATAAATTTGTAGAATAAATTTTGGTATCTTCCAACTATAGCATAGTTTATGTAGAATATATTTTTACAACTATAGAATAAATTATTTATATATAAATTTGTAGAATAAATTTTGGTACATTCCAACTATAGAATAATTTGTTGTTTATAAAGTAATAAATATTTATTTATTTATAAGTAATTATTTATTTTTATTAATTTATTGTTTATAAATTTTTTTTGTAATTTTATAAATAAAGAAAAATTATAAAATTAATATTATATGCATAAAATAACTAATATTTTGTTGCAATTAGTAAAGTAATAAAAATTTATTTATATGCAATTAATATTACATGGATAAAACAATTAATATTATGTGCATAAAAAATTATATATATGTAAGTAATTATTTATTATATATGATTAATGTTATGTATAAAATATTAATATTATATGCACAAAATAATTAATATTATGTGCATAAAAAATTATTTATATGTAAGTAATTATTTATTATATATGATTAATGTTATGCACAAAATAATTAATATTATGTGTATAAAAAATTATTTATATGTAAGTAATTATTTATTATATATGATTAATGTTATGCATAAAATAAAAAATAAATTAAAAAAAAAATACGTCGGTTCCAATTGAGATATGAATGCTATGTTTTGCTTTAGCATCATTGTAATTTGCTTGTAATGAAAGATAAAGCCATGGAGAACATAATTGTTCTGCGATTGAAAGAGTCACTGAACGAATAAAAGGTTTAATAGAAAATTGTAGAGCAGTCGCTACTGCGAATGTAAGATTAAGCCATGAAAAGTATAATTATTTTCAAATATGATGACGTTGGCTGTTGTGACAGTAGAGTTGATTTGTTATGCCAAGTATATTACTGCACAGATTGTTAGTTAAACTTTTGTTAATTTCTTTAGTTTTGTCACTTTTCTTAATTAAGGACAAAATGATAGATTTTTTGGTTATTCCTTTCGTAAATTAGCAAGGGATGCAGTAAATTGAAATGAAAAGCAAGAAAAGTGGCCAAATTAATAAGTTAATCCATAATAGTTGTTATGGCTATTTTAATTGATATCTATGGTATGAGAAATTTGTTACTCAATAAAGTGGCCAAATTAGAAGATTTTCATAGATATCAATTAAAATAAAATTTTAATTACTCATAGTTATGTTATGCTATTTATTTAATAAGATGATATTATGATATTCTTATTTCTTGTCATGAGTATATTGAAGTACATTAACTATAAAATATTTAAAAATCACCCAAAGGTTAATTAGTTATTTTATAGTCGAGAACATGAATTATGTTAATTAGTATACTTTATTTGATATGTTTAGTATATCCAAAGATAGCAAGCATGTTAAGCTATTCTTCTTTACCTTTATCTCTGTGGATGTATGTTTTGAAAATTGTCATGTACTTATTGAACAGGTTTCTAGTAAGACAGTTTCAAAATTTCCTTTTAAATTATAGATAGGAAGAAGACATAGTTTAAAACACCTACATATTTGAGGTTGCCAGTAAGAAGCAAATATCTATAATCCACATGAAAAGAATCTGAATTTAAAAACATCAAGTGGTTTCTTCATTGGTTATTCAGAAAAATCAAAAGGATATGTATTTTATTGTCCTAACTCTAGTATGAGAATTGTTGAAACTGGAAATGCAAGATTTATTGAGACCGGTGAAATTAGTGGGAGTGCAGAACCACATGAGTTGGAAATTCAAGAGTTAGGGTAGATATTTCTTTATCTCAAACTTCTTATCAAGTAGTTGTTCCCACAATTGTTCCATCGGACAACATACAAGAACAATAAATGAATGAGGAAGCACCCCATATTGAAGTTGTTATTAATGATTATTAATGAACCCACCATAGATAAACCACAAGAGTTAGTATTAAGAAGATCTGAAAGGCAAAGAAGATCTGTTATACCTTATTTATGTGGTTTATTTACAAGAGTCAGAATTTGACTTAAGAATTAAAGATGATCCAGTTTCATTTTCACATGCCATGAATAGTAAAGTTTCTGAGAAATGGTTAGATGCCATGAAAGATGAGATGAAATCAATGGATAATAATGAAGTCTGAGATATTATTGAATTGCATGAAAGCTGTGAAAAAGTTGGGTGTAAATGGATCTTTCAGACTAAACTTGACTCAAATAGTAATATTAAACGATATAAAGCTAGACTTTTTGCCAAAGATTTCACTAAAAAAGATGACTTAGATTACAAAAAAGAATTTTACTCCTGTTTAAAAAAAGGACTTATTTAGGATTGTCATGGCACTGACTTGGCCAAATGGATGTGAATGTTGGTTTATTTCGTTATAAAGATATTCAAAGGGTGCTAACATTGAGTGAGCCTTGATGACTATGTGAAAAAAATCTTTCTTCATCTTGCATGTTTCTTTAATCATTGGTCGAGCGATGTGGCGAAGCCAATACTAGAAAATTGTTGTGGCTTCTCAATGGATATTGGATTAGGTGTCCTCAGGGATAAATGTCTTATAGCTGGTGGAAAATACAAGAAATTTTTAAAGATTCATGATTTGTTAGAAGTGGGGAAAGAAATAGTTTGAGAAGAATGTAGAGATCAGCCAGGCAAAAGAAGCAGATTATGGGATCCTGAAGATATCATTGGTTTACTCGGAAAAAATGTTGTAATTAAGAACTTTGACCTCTCATTTTTTTCTTTTTCATTTTTATGTATTGGTTGGTTACTCGATCTTTTCGTGTTTTCAATTGTCTGGGGACTGAAGCAATAGAAGCCATATTCTTTGAAATACCTACAGTAACTTCAATAAATGATGTGATTGAGATCGACTTAAGTCCAAATGTTTTTTTCCAAGAATGTCTAATCTCAAATTTCTCGAGTTCGACACTTAATTTTTACGTATTGGATTCCCTTTATATGCAAAATATAAGGTAAGCCTTTCGCAGGGGCTAGAATATCTCTCGAATGAGCTGAGATTTTTCAAATGGATGGGCTACCCAGCCAAGACTTTGCCAGCCAATTTCCCAGTGGACCTTGTTGAGCGCCTTTTTGAGTTATAGCAAATTGTAAAGATTACCCAGCCAATTCTTCAAGGTACAATTTATATTTGTTGTACATTGTTGTAGTGACTTGAATATATATCAGAATTAACTTATTCTAGTGGTTGCCACAGCATCTACACAAGTTAAAAATAATTGATTTCAGTAATTCCAGCTGCCTTGTGGAAGTTCCAGAGCTAACTGGGGCCTTGACTCTTGTATTAAGATATCTTGGTGCACAAACCTTGGGAGTTTTCCAAGTAGCATTCATTTGAAATCTCTGGAAAGTCTTGATCTCCCCTACTGCCCCAAACTCAAGAGATGTCCGGAGGTTTCAGGGAACATCAAATGCTTAGATTTAAGCAGTGCTGCAATAGAAAATGTCCCCTCAACGGTTGGGTGCCTTGTCAGACTGCAGCATTTACGGATGGAATCTTGCAAAAAACTTGAAAATCTTTCCAATGGCATCTGTATGTTAAAATCTCTAGTAACCCTTTCTCTCTCTGGCTGCTCAAATATAAAGAAATTCCCAGAAATCTCGAAGCCCATTGACCATCTGTCCGAATTGAAATTAGATGGAACAGCTATTGAAGAGCTACCCTCATCGTTTGAGTATCTAAAAATGCTTTCTTATTTAGATCTGCATAATTGTTCAAACCTTGTTCGTCTTCCAGAATGCCTCTTCAATTCTAAAATTTTATAATATTTTTATATTTGTAATTATAAATAATTTATTGAAAAAATTCAATTTGGAAGAATTAAATATTTTCCAATTAATAAAATATATAAATATAATATAATCGAATTTAAAAAATAAAATTGAATCAATTAATAGGACTGAAGCCAATCAAAATTAATTAGAATCAGTCATCAACTACTAATTATAAAATCTTATTTAGTTAGTTGTTGAAAATTTAAAAAATTATCAGTTATCTGCAACACTGAGTCAAATATTAGATTCAATTTTATTTTTTTAATTGATCTAATGGCTGCAATGGCCATGAATTAGATTAATCTTTAAGGTCTGGTTCTTCTTTCTCCTCATTTTTTATTCCTATTCGTGCATTTATGAGGAAAAATGAAATCTCGATTTTTATTTTTTAATCAGAACGGAGACTGTGAGCAGAGGAGTGGACTAGAGGCAGATTGTTGGAAGTTAAAGAATGAAAATAAAAATGGGAATTTTACACTATTCACCGACGGTTTCAAATTTTTTTATCATTTTTTTAAAATTTTTTTCAATTTTATCGGGTGTATGTTTTTGTATTTTCAGTCTAATTTTCTTTATTTTCATATTTATTGATTTTCTTATTTAAATATTAGAATTTATTGTATATTATTATATTTTTTTAACACTTTATCTGTTAAACATGAACTTAAAATTTTCATTAACTTGTATACTCATCAATTATCTTTATGCATATATTTATTTATTTTAATTATTATTTAATTAATTTACTTAGTCAAACAATATATAAGCTTGTATTTAATTAATTTATTTACCAAAATAAATTTTGGGTAAATATTAATTAAATATATATATATAAACTTATATTTAATTAACTTAATTAAAATTATTTAATTTGGATAAACTTTTAAACAAATATTTGGTAAATTTTTAGTAATTTTGGATAAACTTTTAGAAAATATTTGGTAAATTTTGGATAAGTAATTCTTATGTAAACTTTGTGTAACTTCAAATTTTATTGATTTTCTTGTAAAAATTAGGTAAATTTTGATATAATTTAAGTAAACGTTAAATAAATCTTTGATAATCCTTTTATTGCTTCAATTTTCATTAATTTTTATGGTAAATTTTGAATAAACTTTGATAAATACTGAGTAAATCTTATGTAATTTCAATTTTCATTAACTTTTGGTACACATTGGGTATAACTTGAATAAATGTAAAACAAGTTCTTAATAAATATTTTGTAACTTCATTTTTTTTAGTAAACTTTTGGTAAATTTTAGCAAACTTTAAACAATTTTAACTTTAATTATTTTTCTGGTAAATATTGGATAAATGTTTGGTATAAATTGGGTAAACTTTAAATAATTTCGATTTCCATTAATTTTATGGTATCTTTAATAAATCTTTTGTAATTTCAATTTTCATTAATTTTGTAGTAAATTTTAGTAAATATCTAATAAACTTTGATTATCTTTATTTTTATAATAACTTTTGGCACATCATTATTTTTAAAAAAAACTTTGATGCAGCTGATATTTAAAAAAAAAACTTTAAAGTGTTTTATTTTTATAAATGTTCACCTATTTGTTTTCATGTTTTTTTAAATTCCCAATAAAAATTTAAAATGATATATGTGCATCTAATAATCCCAAGCCCACATAAATTTCTGTATGGCTGAGGCTCTTTTATGCGGAGGTCTAGTTAAAATAATGAAGCCCTGAGGCCCGCTAAAGGCCCAAAAAATAACGAAATTTTAGGAATAGCCTTCAGAGTAAGTAGAATTTTTAAACGTTTATAGTGGTTATTTTTTGCTGATAGAATTCTGGAACCGAAAATTGAGTAAAAGTATCATATTGCAATAATTTCGGAAAATTTTAGTATCAATCTATATAATTAAAATTTTTGATACTAAATTATAACAAATGAGAAATTTTGATATTATTTGTACCATTAATCCTTCAATGAGCTTCGGATTGTCTTGCAAATTTTTATGGGCTGGAAATCAATGTTCTATTTGGGCCATACAGACAAAGGCAAACAATTGTGTTAAAGCAATTGTTATATGCGATACTATAGTCCATATAATATTATAAATCAAATTTATCACACGTATAAGAGATAGTTACAATTTTATAAATAAATCAAATTTATACAATTATTAATAACATGATGACATTTTATTAAACATTCATCATCTATCATTAAATAAATATTTATTAGTTTATTGAACAAGATTCATTAATTCATTAAAAAAGTTTATTACAAATAAATTAAAAATTCGTTAGTTTATTAAGAAGATTCATTACAAAGAAACTGAAAAGATTTATTACGAATAAACTAAAAATTCATTAGTTTATTGAAAAAGATTCATTAGATTATTAAATAATGTTCATTATGAATAAAAGTAAAGTTTCATTAGTTTATTGAAAAGATTTATTACAAATAAATTGAAAACGTTTATTATGAATGAATTAGAGATTCATTAGTTCATTAAAAAAAGTTCATTATGAATAAAATAAATGTTCATTAGTTTAATAAAAAAAATTTATTATGAATAAATTGAAAATGTTCATAATAAATGAACTAAGGGTTAATTATTTTATTAAAAAATATTCATTAATTTATTAATAAAGGTTCATTTCTTATATTAGTACGAGTTCACTTTATTTATGTGCCCTTAATTTAATGTATTTTTTTGTATTTTGATTTGTAGGTATGAATTCATTGAATTATCTTCAAAAAACTCAAAATGTAATAAAAAATCGAGACAAAATGCATTGGAAAAATAATAAATCTTAAAAACGCAAATACAAAATAACTATTGATTTTGTTTTAAAATAAAATAAATATTTATCAATAAACTAAATAACCTATATCAATAAATGAATCTGCGTAAATTTATTTTATTTACAAAATTGTCAACGTATTTTTATTACTTATCTCACACATGTTTGGTTCAGGTCCATAATATAATTTGCAGCGTTAAAGCTTAAATTATGGATGGATAATTTAAGAAAATATTAATCTTTGCTACTCTTAATTATTTTATGGATAAATTATTTATGTTAATTAAATTTTTTTGGAAGCATGTATATAAATTAGTTTTACTATTATATAGCCTATGCCCACCAAACTTCCAATCATAAATAATTCCGATAGGCTAATGAATAACATTTCTAAATAATTGTTTAGTAATTTTTTAAGTAATGATAGCCAAAAGAATGGTGAAATACAGGGCAAACATTCTTTAACAATCTATCTAACTGGTGGCCATATTAAATAATTTCCCATTTATGTTACTACATATCTAGTTAGACAATAGAGCACATATTATTACTTTGAGCTAGATTCATGTAGGTCAATTAAGTTTTATTTGTTTGTACATTATATAAATTTATGAATATTATTAATGTATGGGAATTTAATTATCTAGTGCAGGTAACTCAACTCCTAAAACATTTTCTATTGATTGCTCTCTGGTTAATATATTAATTAGCAATAATTTTAACAAGTGTTGTATCAATTTTATACTGTTGCTATATATTATCGATTGTGTACAAACTTAATTAGATAAAATGAAAAATATTATGAGATAGTAAGCGTCTATTTTTTCTTGATTAAAAGTTTCAAGTTTGAATTTTTAGTATAAAATACTTTTTAAAATTTGAATGGAAGCGTTTTATCTTATAATGGATCTACTTAAAAATATTATAAAATAGTTAAAAAAAGAAAAGAAGAAACATTAACGTTTCATATCATTATCAAGTACTAATTGAGTATTTTGAATGATCAAATGCTTCATATAACTCCTTTTTCCAGTGGAACCACCTGCAAATTAGGAGTTGGATTTTCTGAACATAATTACGAAACAGATTCAAGATTATCATTTATACACTTTTCCTGTCAATGATGTAGGAATTTGGAAATCTATTGAACTATATATATAAAGTTGTGGTGATCCAGTGAATGCACGATTAGTTGAATCAGCCCAAGGCCTCTTTAATTCGTATTCCCTTCAAAATGATTAAGATGTCTATGATTTGAATTTTTCTTTCTTGTGAGATTAATTCACATGATATAAAGTCGAAAATATTGTTGGAATGAGTTGTATTTCTGGTGAGGCAATTTTGTTATTATGTTGATCACTTATAATGCAAACTTTTTTTTTTTTCTAATTTATTAATTACCCTCTTAAGAAAACATGCCTCCTAACAATTCGGAACAATTAAATTACATTGGAAGTTGATAAAATTCAAATTGATTAATTCTAAAATTAATCCCAACACAAATTAATTATTTGAGAAATCTCTTAAAATTGAATCAATAATTTAATTCAAAATTTAAAATTGGCCTAAACTTGAAATGATTCATTTGCAACTCAATTCAATTCAATTCAATCCAATCACATTCTCATATCTTTCGGTTTGAATTGTTTTTAGATACTAAACTAGATATTGAATTTATGATTTTTCATTGATATAATAAGTCTACCAATTGAGCTAATTTAAATAGATTCTCCTTTTTTTTCCCCTCAAAATGACTTATGTATTGAGTTAGCACGGTTATTTCCGAATTTTTTCTTAAGAAAACCAATATGAAAGAGAGATGAAGCAGACAAAGAGCATTTTTTGACAGAAAACATATATATGGGTTTGCGCTGAGGAAGAGAGTAGGGGTTTTCTTCGGTATATTTCTTAAAATAAGGTAATTAAAAATTTTATTTACACATTTATGGTAAATATTAAATTACTTATAAATTTATGGTAAATATTAAATTACTTATAAATTTATGGTAGTTTTAGGAGAGAGAATGACGCGTGTGCCAGTTCAAATGACTATCATGCCTGTAGCGCGCCATTCTAAATGGCGTATACATTACATGGCTGACGTCAGCCACTTTTCTGCCCTTCAGGAATCCTCTAGCTTTATTTTTTTTTAATGGTTTAAGAACTGATCAAACCCACAAAATAAATAGTTGAGTGCTAAGTCTCTTTTTGGAGGAATTTTTTTTTCTTCTTTCTTTCTTTCCTGCTCTTTTAAGTTTTCTTTGCTCTTTCAAATTTTCTTTGTTTTAGTTTCTCGCGCGAAAAACTCTAATAAGGTTTGTATTTTTTTTAATTTCAGTAATAAATTTGGATTAAGATTTTTATTCTATCAATTTCAATTTTTTTAATTTATAAATTGTCTTTATTTTTCTAAAAAATAATTAACCAAAATTTAGTTAACAATTAATGGTGATGCAATAATAATAATAATAATAATAATAATAATAACTTTTAGAGCAAATGAGGTGCGAACAAAACTTACTATTATACAACTTTTATAAATTTTATAAATTTCCTCCATATTTTTTATCCCTCAAAATTTTTAGAAACTATTATTTTCTAAATTTTGCATAATATATCATTAAATTCTAAATGCTTTAATTTATAATTTATTTATTTTTCATTAACTATTACTTAATATAATTTATCAAACTTTAATTTATAAATTATATATTCTTTTTTCTAAAAAATAATTAACAAAAATTAGTAAATAAATTAAATAAAGTAACAAATCTAATGCACTTGTGCCACGCATACATGGTGCGCCGCTTCAAGTGGCGCACCTTGTCGCTCGCCAATTGAACTGACACGTGCGCCGGTTAATTATCACAAATCTGGAATTACTGTTCAAATTACGACAAAATTAGAAAATTTCCAAAAACATCAAATTTGTAATTACTTTCTTTTAATATCACAAACTAAGAATTATTTGTTTCTTAAATGATGAGGCGTATGCAAGCTAACAGAGCAGCAACTTTTCTGGCACATATGCAGCTGTATCACATGAATTATATTGATAGTATTCTAATTATATAAATTATAATAATTAAATAATTTAAAAATTATTTATAACTATTTCAATTTTTATTTTATAATTAAAATTATATTTAAAATATTAAATTATTACTATATATAATATATTGGTGTAATTTAACCATCTGTGTCCGCACCAACCACGCGTCTTATCTTTCTCTTCTTTGCACTAATTATTATTATTATTATTATTATTATTATTATTATTATTATTATTATTATTATTATTATTATTATGCGGTCAAACTCTTTCGGCCTATTCATCGCGCGCCTTCACCACCACTTCTTCCTACCGAACTTGCTTACACTTTCTTCCTCTGTGTCTCATCAATTTTCTTTTCTATTTATTTAGATTGACTGATTCAGAAATCTTTGTGTTTTCCTTTCTTTTGTCCCCATCTGGTCACGAGGTATATATATATTCAATTGAATCAGGGGTTAATTATCAAAATAAGAATTAATAAAAACAAAATAATTAAGAATAAAATTATGCGGAATGCATATATGGTTCCGACAATTCTCAACAATTAATCTTACTATTTTAAATATATACAAGTTAAAATTTTGTTTTCGAATTAATGAGATCAATTATTTGGATGCATGCTTTATGATTATTATTTCTAAAAAAGAAGTGTAGAATTATAAATGATTATAGAGACAAGTAAATTATTGCAATCATTAGCCACGCCATCCATCATTTCATACAATTAATCCATTTGTTCTTAAACATTTACTAAAGTATTCAGAAGAGACAATCAATTAATGCGCACAAAATCTAGTTACGTTGATCAGCTACTTAAATTAGAATTTCCAATGTCACCGGAATTTGATCTAATATAACATCCCAAAAATTTGGGTAAGTCAATCGATTTAAATCTAATTCTTTCTAAAAATTAGTTTAAAAAGTAAATGAATGTTCAATACATTATAAATTCTATTAATTTTTCGATCTCACTCGATATATGATCTAATGTTCTCCTTTTATGTTCAGATCTACTGCAAGATTACTTAAAGAATGAAAATATAGCAGACTATATTACTCATAAATTATGGCTCTGAAACCATGTAAAATTTTGTAAATTAATAGCTTTAAATTTAATTAATTCTTTTCAAAAGTTAGCTCAAAAATAAATAATTGTTCGATCTATTACAAACCCTATTAATTTTCATCCCATCTGATATGGAATCCAACAATATCCATTGTTTTTTTTCCCACGAACAAGAAATGAATAACAATATTTACTATTTAGTTTCAAATGCATGCCTCATTCTTTAGCAAAATTATTTCTATTGTGATAATCAAATGCAAAGTCGTTTTTAATACTAATTTAGAAGAAATATATTAATTATAAATTCATAGTAATTAATTATATTGAAATTGTCAATTTTTGACACGACATAATTAAATAATACGATAAGATACGGACTTTTGCACAATACGATACAAATATACATAACTTTATTTATGATACAATTAGATACGTTTAATAATATATAAAATATTTAATAAATTTTACACAACACAAAATGATACATTTAAATAATTATGTAACACAAAATAATACGTTTAAATTATCATATAATACAAAACGATATATATAAAAGATATGTATATACATTAATTATATAAATCTATTAACGGTTAAATGATTGTATAACACAAAAACAACATATTTAAACGACACAAATAGTCTTATTATGATCCATATATAAGATAAAGTTGATTGGTCCAAATAAAAAAAGTGAAAGTTTGAGAGGTTGGGAACTTGGAATCCGTTTTGGCAGTTTCACAATCATAATTCTTCAAAAATTTCTGTGAAAAAGCATTCATTTACGCTTATTATTAGATAGCAGTAATGGAACAGTCAGTGGTGGAAAAAGATATAGCCCTCATACTAAATACAACCATGACAACTTCATAAGAATGGACCCGAAAAGAGAGGGGGAAGAGACACGTGGCATGCCCATAATGCATTTGAACCGTAACGTTAACATTCAAAGAAGGAATAAGAATATAGGATAGGATTTTGCAGCACTTACAGGCTAGTGGTGCATGTGGGTCATACTCCTCAATATGAATTTATATAGAGGAGAATTTGAATTTATATATTGATAAACTCGATCTCTATATGCAAAAATCCTTCGGTCACCCTTGACATAAAGTAAAACCAACAGTCGAGGTTCAATTTGTAAGATATTGCACCTAAATTTGTGCAATTTCTATGAAACTGTGCGTGAGTTTGTTAAGGAAATTTCCACCCAACTCAAAAATTTCAATTTCCTCCAACTTTCGGCGTATCACTACTGATAAAAGAAAAAGGCACTTAATTATGGCATTCAGTCGCTTTCAACTTTCGGCGGTACCAGTGATTTGTCACTCGTCCCTTTATCTATTGGTTAGGAGAAAAAAAAAAAACCTCCAATCGCTTTGCTCCCCAGTCCCCACTTTTGCCTTTCCCGAATGTGCAAAAGAAACTTGGTGGCTTCTTCCCATGTTATACGGTAGAACAAACACAGCCTCTTCTTTTTTATTCTTTTCATAGTTATTAGCATTATATATTACTCCTGCTCCAGTCATAGTATCGGCACTCAGATCAAATATTTTGCAACTACAAATCCTTCCGTAGATAATTTCTTCAAGCTAAGCAAAATAAGCATCAGACAGGAGCAAGATGGCTTCCTCTTCCTCTGCTTCTCCCATTAATACGCAAAAAGGGAAGTATGATGTTTTCTTGAGTTTCAGAGGTGAAGACACTCGTCAAAATATCACGAGCCATCTCAATTCTGCTTTGTGTCGTAAATCGATCGAAACCTTCATCGATGACGAACTTGAAAGAGGAAAAGAAATCACACCGGAGCTTGAGAAAGTGATAGAAGGGTGCTCGGTTGCTGTTATTATTTTCTCAAAAGACTGCGTCTTCTACCTTCTGCTTAGATGAAGTTGCGAAGATTATCCAATGCCATGAAACCCATGGACAGATTGTTTTACCCATTTTCTACCGCATTGATCCATCCAATGTGGAGAACCAAACAGGGAGTTTTGCAATTGCTTTTTCTAAACATTGTGAGATCTACGATTTCGATACAGTTCGCAAGTGGAAGTCCGCGTTGTCCAGAGCAGCCAACATGGCAGGTTGGGACTCTCACGTGACGAGGTAATTAATTTTTAACGTGTCTCTCAACTTTCTTTTTTCTTTTATTTCTTTGACATCGAATTTATAACCCAATTAATAAAAGAGCAAATTCCATTAAAAAATACTTTCACTTTTCAATTAAAATAATACTATTATTTAATTTTTAATATTTAAACATATATGCTTTATATAAAATATAAACAGTGACATAATCTTTAAATTTATTTTTTTAACTTGTCATTACAAACAGTGTTAATATGCATACATATTATTTATTTTTTATATTAATATGATATTTTTTTTGAAATAACATGTTAGTAATTAAAAAATAAATAAATCTATACAGAAATCAAAGAACTGTGAATTTATGTAAATATAATATATTCGCTCAAAAGTAGTCATATATAAACTACATCTACATAGATACAATTATATTAATACAAATATACTTTTAGCTTGAGAACCATCTATAAAATTGGATTAAAAAAAATGGATTCAAAATGTCATATCACTGCTACACTAAACTATATTCATTATATTTATTATGAGGTTATATTTAATATAAAATATAAAAAGTATATATATTTAATAGTTAAAAAATAAATAATATAATTATTTTGATAAAAAGGTAAGAGTTGAGGAATTTTTTAATGTAAGTTTCCCATTAATAAATAAGTTGTAACGGCCCGGCCCATCACCACGAGGAATTGTCCGCTTTGCAGGCCGAAGCCCACTCACGGTTTTGCCCCTTTGGAGTTTCCCTCCAAAAGGCAACTCGCAGTGGTGGGACCGAACCGCCCCTATAAGGATCAGGACGGCTGGACTCCTTTCCGATGTGGGATGAGTTCCGCACAGATCCAAGGCCTCTGCCTGGCAGGCCCTAACATCAACGAATTTTACGTATTAATAATTTTAATTGAGCAACTTATTATTTATATTTTTCGCTCGAAATAATTTATTTATACTAATTAACCCTAATTAGCAAACGTTACAGCAATCTTGTACATAATACAAATTTAAGCCATAATATAACCAATTAATTCCCAAAAATTCTCACTAAATTCCTACTAACCTTATTTTAATTATATTTTCATTTTCCTATTAAAATTTATCAAAATCTCATGAAATCAACTTATTTTCGTTATGATACACCATTAGGTCCATTCACCCTATATAGTTCAAATTTTATTTTTATTAAATCATTCATTCCAAACATTATAATTTAAACTAAATTTCATGTTTCTATACTAAATTTCCATAATTTCATATATACACATGAAAAATCATCAAAATAAATGGAAAACAATAGAATTTGTATTCACAAACCTTATTTCTCTTTTCTTCTTGCTTATTTCTCTTTTCCTTTTCCTTTTTCCTTATCTTTGCTTGCTCCCTCTTTGTCACATTCACCTAGCAAAATTTCATGCATAAGTTTTTCCTCAATTTTTTCCTTTTAATAATCCAAAATTTACATGAATTATAAAATCTCCACCTTAAAATCTATCCAAAACCCAATTAAATTCACAAACTTCACTTACTTGGATTTTTACTCTAAATTCTTCCTTCACACTTCTATCAATTTCTTCACCAAAAATTGAATTCATGAGCTTGCCAAAGACGGATCTAGGGCCTTAGAATTATTTGAGGGATGAAATTTTGGTGGAATTTTGGAGAGAAAATTGAAGTGGAAATGGGGGAAGGAGGTGACGGCTAAGAAGAGAGGAGAGAGTACTGGAATTCTCTTGAAATTTCTGATATTTGTTCCCTCTTATACCCATTCAAATGAGCCAAACCAGGTCCAACTTCTTGGTCCAACCCAAAATAGGCCCATTATTCAATTTCCTAACAATTTTCAAACTCAATTATTTTTCTTGCACCATTTCTCATAAAAATGTGTCTATAACTATTAAAAAATATTCCTTAGGGTACACAAAAAATTTCAGGTCAAAATAATTTCGTTTCCCGGTCTGACAAATTTTACCGGTGTGAAAACTTATATTTCTAAGTCACCCAAAAATAAAATTTTCCCCACCAAAAAATCTTTCATAATATTTAGAGTGAGTCTATGTGTTCAGATAATTTTTTGGAGGTCTAGCATTTTTTTCAAGCTTGGTCGAAATTTAGTCAAGCTATATTACTATTCAAACCGAACAATATTTTATTTTTATTTTTGACTTTTAAATGCTTATTTGAACTCAATTTCACCTCAAATTAAGATTTTGGACTTCTCATAAATTGTACTTTCCGATGGTCAAATAAAATATTTTTCGCCCTTGGATGGTACTATTCATCCCGGGCGATACTATTCATAACGGGAAAATACTATTCACAATTATCGAGTTTTTGGGGCATTACATTTCTCTCCTACTAAAAAAAATTTCATCTTCAAAATTTTACCTGTTTCAAACATCTGTGGATGCTGTTGCATCATCGCTTCCTCAGGCTCCCACGTAGCTTCTTCCATGTTGTGACAAGTTCAGAGGTCTTTTACTAGTGGAATTTGTTTATTTCTTAGCTGTTTGATTTTTCTGGCAAGTATCTTTACCGGTTTCTCATCATATATTAAATCAGGCCGGATCTGTATTTTTTCTAATTGAATTATCTGAGTGGGATCAGATATGTACCTCTATAGTATGGATACATGGAAAACATTATAGATTTTATCTAATTCTGGAGGTAAAGCTAGTTTGTAGGCTACTGGTCTCACACGTTCAAGAATCTCATAGGGACCAATAAACCTAAGACTTAACTTGTCTTTCTTACCAAACCTCAGAATTTTCTTCCATAAATTAACTTTGAGGATTACTTTATCTTCAACTTGGAACTCTATGTATTTTCTTTTCAAATCCGCATAGAATTTCTATCGGTCCGTTGCTGCCTTTAATCTATCCTTGATTATCCATACTTTTTCTTCTGTCTCGCAAATTAAATCTGATCCCACTAACTTATTTTCTCTCAATTATGCCCAACACAGTGGAGTTCTACACTTCCTCCCACACATGGCTTCATAAGGTGCCATTTGAATGCTTGATTGATAACTATTATTGTAGGCGCATTCAGCTGAATGAAGGTATTTCTCCCAATTGCCACCAAATTCCAATACGCAGCTTCTTAACATGTCCTCAAGCACTTGGATAACTCGTTCTGATTGTCCATCTGTTTGTGGAACCGCACTGAAATGAAGCTTTGTACCCAACACTTCTTGTAGTTTCTTCCAAAACCGTGAAGTGAACTGAGGATCTCTATCGGATATAATAGAAGATGGAACACCGTGTAATCTGACAATTTCATTTATATAGATCTCTGCTAGTTTTGCTAGTGGATAGTCCATTGTCATAGGTATGAAGTGAGCTGATTTGGTCAATCGATCAACTACTACCCAAGTGACATCATGCTTTTTCCTTGTAGGCGGTAAATCTATGACAAAGTCCATGGTAATATGATCCCATTTCCAGTTTGGCATTGAAATAGGCTGGAGTAGCCCAGAAGGAACCTGGTATTCTACCTTCACTTGTTGACAGGTTAAGCATTTGGTAACAAAGTCTGTTATATCTCGCTTCATACCTGGCCACCAATAGTATGCTTTCAAATCTTGATACATCTTATTGCTACCAGGGTGCACCGTATAACTACTGTTATGTGCTTTTGTCATGATACTCTTCTTCAATTCTGTTTCATTAGGTACGCATAACCTCTTTTTCTAATAAAAGTAGCCATCATCACTCATAGAGAATTCACCATCTTTTTCACCATGCAACTGGTTCATAATTGAAGTGAGTCGTTCATCTCGCTTTTGGGCGACTTTAACTTGCTGTAGAAAGTCTAGTTTGAGTTGCATTTCAGCTATCATTGCTACATCATATGCCATTGCTAACCTAACATTCATGGTTCTTAGGGCTACCATATATTTTCTACTAAGAACGTCGACTACTACATTCGCCTTTCCCGGATGATAATCGATGAGACAGTCATAATCTTTTATAAGTTCAAGCAATCGTCTTTATCTCAAATTAAGCTCTTTCTGCATGGGCAAATACTTTAAGCTTTTGTGGTCCGCGAAGATATAACATTTTTCACCGTATAAGTAATATTTCCATATTTTTAGTGCAAATACAATGGCTGCAAGTTCTAAATCATACGTAGGATAATCTCTTTCATGCGTCTTGAGTTGCTGGGAAGCATAAGCAACTACCTTGCCTTCCTGCATATGTACACAGCCTAGCCCATTTCTGGAGGCATCACTGTAAATTATGAATTCCTTACCCGATTCAAGTTGTGTTAACATAAGAGCTTCAGTCAACAATGACATTTTTGGGTGTTTTCCATTGCATGATAGCTTCTATCTTTGTAGGATTTACCTTAATGCCTTCTGTTAAAACAAAATGGCCTAAAAAGGAGACTTCATTTAGCCAAAATTCACATTTACTAAACTTGGCATACAATTGTTTATTTCTTAAAGTTTGCAGGACTATCCGCAAATGCCTATCATGTTCTTCTGGAGTTTTCGAATACACCAAAATATCATCAATAAAGACTATTATAAATTGATCCAAGTAAGGATGAAAGATTCGGTTCATTAAATCCATGAAAGCTGCTGGAGCATTTGTAAGGCCAAAAGGCATAACCAGGAATTCATAATGCCCTTACCTTATGCGAAAAGCAGTTTTAGGAACATCAGATCATAAACAAGTTGTGCAATTAATTCAACAAATCCAAGATCAATATGATGTTGATCTAGAGCAGGCTAATGTTGAATCCTTGTTTTCTGTAGATAATGAACTTACTCATGATTCCTTAATTTGAATTGGTGATGGAGATTTAGACTCTAATGATTATCACGAAAGTTTTCTAATAGAGACAATCCAACCTAATGAGATTCCTCGCCTGGAACCAGAAATTGCCCAAATATCTAAAAAATACAATGTGCCTTATTGTCCAGTCCAAGTTTTCATAGATAAATATGATAAACTCATTAAAGTCATAGTCTTTATTGATACTAGGTCTTATAGGACAATACTCAATATAAAACTCTTTCCAAACCACTTATGGAAAGCTCATACTAAACTGTTTAATGTAGCTGATGGAGATTACTTTTCTACGGAACTCATAACCAAAAAACCCATTAAGATCCAATTTTCACCTAATTGTTCTATTTGGACCAAAGTGTTTGGGTCAACATTACCTAACAAAAAAATTCTTATTGGATTTGATATCATTAGCCAGTTGCCTCATTTATTAATAGCGGCCCAAGGATTACGATCCAAAAAGTGGTTCTTACCTTACACCATAACCCTCAATCTTTTCACAATTTCTTTGGCTTTCTCATTTGATGATATTCAAACGTAAATCATTGCAAATAGCTGTGCCAAGAGCCTTACAGACTTCATTCAAAATTGTTCTAATCCCTTATGTACTAGACTTGAGTTCTTTATCTCTCTCCCATTTAAACAAAATGAAGATATCAATCCTATCAAGGCCACTCATCATGGTATGAATCCTGAATACCAGTCTTTGGTAACTTAGGAATGTTCACAAATTACTTCAACAAGGATCGATAAAACCAACAAAGTCAGATTGGACATGTCGAACATTTTATGTCAACAAAAGGTCTAAACAAGTCTGAGGCAAGAAGAGACTTGTTATTGATTATAAGCCATTGAATCATTTTCTTAAGGATGATAAATTCCCGTTACCAAAAATTTCATCACTGTTTACTTTCCTCAAGGATGCACGAGTATTTTCAAAGTTTGATCTCGAATCTAGATTCTAGCAATTGGGCATCATGGAAGATGAAAGATCCAAGACGACTTTTTGCATTCCAAATCACCGCTACCAGTGGACAGTTATGTCTTTTGGTCTTAAAGTAGCTCCATCACTTTTCCAAAAAGGAATGACACTTGTGTATAAGTCGAACTTATCCTCAGTATTGATTTACAATGATGATATTCTTCTTTTTTCAAAAGATGAGGTGACTCAACAAAAACTTTTGCAAAAGTTTAAAAGCATCTAAAAAAATATTACAAAAGTACCTAAACCTAAAGAGTATCCCAACGTATACAAAAAAAAATGCACATTTGATATATCTCTTATATATCTTGGGTATATCTTAGTTTGATATCCTTAAGAATACTTTAGATATGTCTTGATTCGATATACTTTGGGTATACAATAAAAACACATTAGAAATTTCTTAGGAATTTCTTGAATATATCTTGGAAATTAATTGAGAATAATTCAGGTATACCTTTGGTATACTGAAATTCCTTGGCTACTCCTTAAGAAAACCTCAGGTATATCTTGAAAATACATTTATTATACCTTACCTAAATTTTCACTAAAAAGAAGAAAAAAAGGAATTAAGAAAAATAGACTAAATGCAATTAATAAATTAATTAATATAAATAAAGTGTTAAAACAAAACAACATATTAGTAGATTATGATAAAACAGATGAAACAAATCGTATAATTTTCAAACTTTAAAAGAATATTAGTATATTATATCAAACAACAAAGAATAAATATTAATTTTCTTCACTACTTTTTACATTAATAAAAAATATTCTATAATCTTTTTCCAACTGATAACACAAAAAAATAAATAAATAAATAAATAATAGTGAAATAGTGTGGTTGGCGTGAAACTATAGACCACTCTGTTTTTCGTGACAAAAATGGTATCAATTATAGTTTGCAGAAGCCTAATTACGAGCTTAAGGTCATCTTTATCCACTAACTAATAGTGCTCCCAAATATTGGATTTGGACACGTAATCTGAAAATCAAAAAATCCTGGCAAATGATGCACCTGATATAAACAGAATTCAGAATAAAAGCACTTATTATAATCAGTCAAATTATCCCGGACCACAACCAGAATTTTTCAAGAAATCGCAACCACACAGTGTTGGGAACAATTGATCAATGAGTCAATAATACGACATAGCAAGAAACACAAGGGAGAGTATCTCATCATCGTGATTTTACACTAAACGGCAAAAGCAAATCTTGTCATACTCGAGTCCGATTGCCAAAGTCACTGAAAAATCATTCAATATCACTCAATTCTAGTGCAATTATCCAGTTCTCATGATAATGTGCACTCCGCTGTCAGTATCCACGATGTCGCTGATCTCACCAACCTCAAGAGCAAATGTTGCATCTTCAAAAGGCTTCTGCATCTGGCCCCTACCAAATGGACCTGTGTAAATATTTGGAATAGCTTTGATCAGACAGCAGCCGTGGAGAAATAACATTACTTTGCATAATCTAAATCACCTTAATCATATACGCCCTGTTTAGCATTGAATTTGGAAAAGCACTTTTCGGAAAAAATTTTGTATTTTTAATTTTTTTTTAGTTTTGAAAACTGATTTTGGTAGAAACATGTCAAATATATTTTTTTTTCAAAAAGCAAGGTTGGAAAAGGCAATTTATAAAAAATTAAAAAAATCAGTCAATTAAAGCAAAAAAATTCAAAATCTGTTTTGAAACACTCAATAGCAATCTCAAACACCCTCTATATGGTATGAAATATGTGCTGTTATACTTAATAGGATGGCGACACTTAAACCATAATAGCAAATACATTCTGGCTCCATATGTTCACCACCACTAAGTGGGATTGTTTTAACTATGGGTGTGCAATCGATCGGTTCAGTTCAAAACCAAACCGAAAAAACAGAAAACCAAATTATAGAAAATTTATAAACCGAACCGAATTAAAAATTAAAACAGAACCTAACCGAAAAATTCAGTTTGGTTTTATATATAATATATAATATAATTAAATAACATATAATATATTAAAATATAAATATTATATATTATAATATACAATTATATATTTTAATATATAGTAAATTATATATATATGTATAAAAAGTGTATTTTTAATATAGGTTTGGTTCGGTTATTTCGGTTTTGTGACTTTTAAACCGAACCAATTAAACCGATTTATATATAAAAAACCGAACCAAAATAACTAAACCGATTATACCGAATTGAAATTGGTTCGGTTCAGTTTTGCTCACTCCTAGTTTTAACAACCTCTTGACTTCAAATTATTTTAAGGAAAAGAGGTGCCTCTCAGCAAATTACTTCCAAGTTTCTTTTTCTGGTTTTCATTGGACATGCACAAACTCGATGAGACATTGCCCTAGACTTGTTACAATAGTCATTGTAATTAGGTCTTTGTTAAGACTTGTCATAATAGTCATTTCCCTAGATTTTTTAGGCTTTGGATGATGGAAATTTGAGTATTTTGGTTTGGTATCAAGGCACACGTAAACTTAGATTCCTGATGTCTATTTCCACCTTTTCTTTTTCTTATCATTCTGCTGCTACAGCATCACAGGAAGTGTTCAGAGCATGAGCCATCAAATACTTTGCTTTCCAAAACTATTAAGCTCCACGTCAACTTCCTAACCATGTATTCCCCCTTCATTAAATCTAAAACTCATCAATTAGTTGATATTTTATGAAATCACCAGTGGCCATTGCTGTAACTGTAGTTGTATCTCTCAACGAAAAATTTAGGTCTAATGGTAAGAAAAATATTGAACATTGCATGCCTTTTCAATGATATCCTATCCTATGAGTTACTGAGTTATGCGTCTAGACTCAAAAACCTGGCAAAATTTACTAATCCAGGTGATCTGATTGGAAATGCATCCATCAGAAATTTAACAAGCTCATCGCAATTCCATTGGATGCTACAAGTTGCAACCCACAAATTGCAATTTTTTTTTAATCACTCACTATTGATACGTGAACGAACTGTTAGATGTTAATCAGAATATTAAATAGCTATCTTAAAATATTTCTTGTAAAAATGTAATAACATTCCCCACGAAACTGGAGAAATACACTAACCAATTGGCTACAATATATATATATATACAACTTCACTCAGAAAACCAAAATTCCACGGCAGTAGAGCCAAATAAAAGTCTCCCATTTAAGCAAATCAAGAAAAAAATTTTCCTCAATCCAGAACATCCTCTACAAACGAATACAAGCATCAAGGTAATAAGATATATTTCTCTAATTGCAGCATTAGAATAAAACCCCAATTTCTTCTTCCGGCACTGAAGTTAAAATGTCCAAACTTAGCATCAACATGAAATTGCAAAAGCCTTAAAATTGTTAATACTAGAGCTAAATCCGTAAATCTCAGAACTAGCATATTGATATTGGTAAATAAGGAAAAGAAAAGTAACATACCGAGATCGCCGCCGCGTTTGGCAGAGCTACAATCGGAGAAACGAGAAGCGATATCCTCAAACGTGCCCTTACCAGAAAGGATATCTTCACGGAAAACTTTAAGCTGAGAGACGGCGCTATCTCTGGTAGTATTCTTGATTACTCGACCTTCAGGATCTTTCCAAGACGCCTTCCTTCGAGATCCCTCATGCTTTATCAGAATATGCGATGCCCTAACCGGATTGGCCGATGACATTTTGATCCTTTTCTTGTTCTTTTCTCTCTCTTTTTCTCCTTGACTGTCTCTTTCTTTCTCCTTTGTTGTTCGATCTGCAGACGAGATCGACTCTTTCTTTCTCTTTCGATCGGAATCTATTTTTGCTGCTCTTTCAATTCTGATGCTGCTGCTGCCCCATTAGACAGAGTCCCAACTCTTGAGTGCTTTTGTACACCAAGACAAAGAAGAAACTATGAGATACCTTATGCTTTGTCAGATCAGAACATGGAACAGACACGTCGACACTATCGATTCTACGGCCATAAATCAAGCTGATTAATTTTAATTTTTAATAGGTTTTTTGCCAGAATTTTTAATATAAAATATTGGTTCATTCTAGAAGTAAACCGATTTTATAAGCATGTATTGGTCACCTAAATTTTTAATTGACTGAATTTGTTGCAGTAGGTTCCACTTTCTATCTATTCTCTTTACGCGCATAAAAATTTTGTTCTATTTACAAAATAAAATTTTCTTCTTTTTACCTATGGCAAATTTTAGCCATCATTTTTATCTTCTTTTTTTTTTTTACTGTTTAAATAGAGAAAAAAGAATAGTAAAATATTAAAAAAAAAAAAAACAAGCTTTTGGTTTTACACTTTTTGTAATTTTAAATAAATAATTTTTTTAATGAGTACCATAATTTATGGCATTAGCAATTTTAAATATATAGTATTAATACCGTTAAAAAATATTAATATGACACTAGTTTTTTTTGTTCTCCATGACTTTTTCTTTCCCAATTGGCACTGTTTTCTCTATTCTACGTTGCTTTTAACTAATTTAAAATATAAAAAATCTCAAATCCAACCTCCTGCAACCCACCCCGTGTCACCCATTTTCTCTTTCCACCCTAAAATCCACAGCAGCCATATCCTCTTTCCAGCGAATATGGTGGCTCTATTGGAGAGAAAAATTAAAAATACTCAAAAATCCTAAGTACTGAAATGCAAATCAATCATTAAGAAAATCCTAAATAAAAAACAATCAGAGAAGCCTCAAAAAATCCTCACTCAGAAATAATCAGAAAACCTCAAAAAAATCTTCACTCAGAAACAATTACTTCATGAATCAAAACAAGCAAAAACGCAACCGTTATTTATTTAATAAACCAATTTCAAATTCGGCAAATCAGTGACTTACCCATCATCAATTGATCTCTAATTCGGCAATTAATTATATGAAAAATACCAAATCAATGATTTATTCAACAACCCATTACCAATTAATCTCAAATTCGGCACTTAACCCTCATTTTTATCAAGATCCGGTTCACTTATCATACAAACTCTATAAAAAATAGTAGAAAATCATACTACATAGATGAGAATCGAACCAATACACGTCTTTGAATTTTGGGTTTATCGAAAAGAAAGGAAAAATATAAGGGGAAACAAGTTTGTCTTGATTTTCTTCAATAAATAGAGCTTGTCCTTTGCCACTAGTGAGAGAAAAATGAATAGTGTGGAGCAGCACGATCGGGTCTGCTCGTTTGTGGTTTGTTCTTCATAGATTTTTTATGACGTTAGAAGGGCCAGAAAAGGAAACAGAATGAGGTGTGACGGAGGGAGCAGCTATTGGCGGGAAGAGAGGTGATCGGTGATGAAGAAGTGCGATCGACATTTTCGGAGGAATTTTGAGTTAAAGAAGTGTTGTGATTTTGAGGTGGAGGTGCCTAGAGAGAAAAGTCAATTAGGAGAGAGAAAAATTAAAAAAAAGTTAAAAAAAATTAAAATGTTAGTGCCAATTAGGAGAGAAAAAATGCAAGTATAGAAAGAATTAGTGTTAAATTAGTATTTTTTTTAACATTATTAGTGTGATATATTTAAAATTACTAATTGCATAAATTATGGTACTCATTTTGTAAAAAAAAAAAAAATGTATTTAAAGTTAGAAAAGTGAAAAATTAAAAGCCTATTTTTTGAACTTTATTAGCCTATTTAAAGTATTTTAATTATTTGTTATTTATTGAAAAAATATTAGTTTTGATATATTAGTGAATATTATTTTATTTATTTTAAGATAAAATTAATAATATTTTTATTTTAATTTTGATTTATTTTTTACTTTATATTATTTTATATTAAAATATTAAATATTTAAATTATTTTATTTTATTAATTTTATTACTTATTAAATTAATTAATTAATT
>CATIWF010146410.1:0-18250 GCA_949630135.1 Balakata baccata | reverse complement strand
ATTATTATTTTCTCTACATATTTATATCTAGTGCCAAAAATACTATCTAGTCAAATTGTTTACTTTAATTAATTTCACTATGTCAAATTTCATTTATTTTAAATTTAATCATTTTATTTAATTTTATTTTCAATACCTTGTATCCTTATTTAAATTATAACTAGACACGTACGACTTGATCCTATTGCGATAAACCGACCCGTGTCAAACTCGTGAATACGTCTATCTAAAATCTCTATGTATGCATGTGTTTCATATGAATGACATTTATAAAACATATATGTTCAAATGAAATGTATGTGATAATGTATGTATGGACAGTTGAGGATGTTACAGGAAATGTATTCAATGAAATCTAACCGAGTCTAGAATTTGGTTGATTTACCGTTAAGTCGTAAAACTATTGGGAAGAAATGGGTTATCAAAATTAAACGTAAGGCGGATGAAACAATTGAAAGATATAAAGCTCGATTAGTAACCAAGAGAGCTACACACAACAAAAGGGAATTGACTATAAAGAGACATTTTTGCTTGTGGTCAAATTTGTGTCAGTTTGCCTCATTCTGGCTATTATAGCACAAATGGACTTAGAATTATACCAAATGAACGTTAAAACTACTTTTTTCGATGGAGAACTAGATGAAGAGATCTATATGGATCAACCTTTAGGCTTCGAGCTTAAGGGATAAAAGCGCAAAGTTCACAAACTCAAAAGATCTATATATAGTCTAGTCAATGGAACCTCAAATTTCATCAAGCCATATTTAAGGATGGCTTTACGATGATGGATGAAGATCATTACATATATGTTAAATATATATCGATGATGTATTAATAGCTGGAAATGATAAGAAGTTGATTGATATTACCAAGAAATTGTTATTGTCAAACTTCAAAATGAAAGACATTGGTGAGGCTAGCTATGTGTTTGGCATTAAGATCATTAAGGATCGCTTAAAAAGGGTTTTGGGTTTATCTTAGGAAACTTACATTAAGAAAATGTTGAAGCTATACCATACGCATGATCAAGCCCATGGATACCCCTATTGAAAGGAATCTGAGCCTTAGTCTTGATATGTATCCCAAGACATCTAACGAAAAAGAATGAATGTCTAAAGTACCTTACTCCAACGTTATTGTTAATCTGATGTATGCAATGATGTGCATGCATCAATACATTTGCTATGCCATTAGGCTAGTAAGCAAATGTCAATCTAATCCATGTCTGAAACATTAGATGATAGTCAAAAGGATGAGATATCACTATGTTAGAAACATGATCATATAGAAAGAAGTGATCTTGAAATATATTCCTACGAGTAAAATGGTAGCAGATCCATTTATCAAACTAATAGCTAGGGATGCATTTGTTAGACATATGAGATCCCTAGACTTATGTAGGATGTAATCAACTTGTATATGTTAACAAATCACTTGTTTTTTTTTTACTTGCAATGAAATAAAGAGCATTTCTCATGATTCAATTATTTTACAATTTTATTTTCTGTTATATGAATATGTTGAGAATGCTAGTTAGCATAATTCAATAAAGTATGTTGGTAGACTTAGATTGACTCTTTCACATAAGTAATCGCTTATTGCACTATGGAGTAAGTAGAGATGATATCAAATTTTGGATGACTGAGATGTAGTGGGAGCAATTTTAGTTATGTTATTGCATAAATGGTTGCCTTGATGAGGATCAAGATGAGATTCTTCATATATATAAGAATCAACGTGAATGACTTCTCCATCATTCATGTGTCCATTTAGAGGAAACTTAGTGTGAAACTTATTGTTTGACATTGTTGGATGGGTAAACAAAAGTTCCAAGTTTGGCGCTTTTAGAATGAGAAGACTAAAACTTATACAGTGTTATTTATTTCAATAAAGAGAGAGACATACACTTTTTTATCTTCGACAAAAAAAAAGTTGTTCTACCATAGCATGCATTTCATGTTGTATGTGCTAAACGATCTATTAGGAAGCGAAAGAATGAATCTCTGTTTCTTCGCTATGTGAGTCCTAGAAATCATGAATACGGATTTCACTTTTATTACACTTTGTGACTTTGACTATATCATGAAGTGATGAATTAATGTTGGCTATCTCTTAGGATGTATCCTACAGTCATGAAATAATTTGACTTAATGGAACACTCCTAGAAATGCGAGTTAATTCTGATCTAATTGATATGAAAGTGAAAGAAATAGTATTTTTGCTTATATACTTGCTATTTGTATTCACCGACCAAAGTTATTTCGCTTGATAAAACTTGAAATAACTTAGAGTACTAAGTAATTGTAAGAGAGATATGAGTATAGATTCTAGAGGAATTGAATGATACTCCATCATGTGTATTAAAAAAAATACTCAGAGTAAATAAGCATAATATAATGAATAAATACATTGTTGAATTGATGTCTCCTATATGGCCTATGATTATATTTATATATTAGAGCTCCCACCATTTTTGTGCTTCAAGTTGTATGACCCATTCAATTGTATGAATTATTCTCTTTTGATATTGAAATTTTGGAATGACATTTTGGGATGAGTCAAGCCTATTATGGGTAAGTAAGAGATGTTAGATTATGGGTCTAGGCCACCTATATGAGCTTGATTCAATCCAAGACCCAAATATGAATTAAGTATAAAAGGAGGTAGTTTTATGGAATTAAAACAACTCTTCCACTACACAGAAGTTACATAACATTAATTTCTCCTCATTCTTTGCAATTTCTCTACAATTGTTATAGTTTCAAATTCGTCCACGTGAGATCAAGGGTGTTCTTCCCGTGGATTTCTACTCTAGATTCTTATAACTAGTGTTCTTGAAGCATTAAAGACACGTTGTTCACACTCAACAAGTAAATTTTCGCTGCCAATCTCGATTTATAGAAACAATCAATGGAAATCATTTATGGTCCAGTTAGTTGAAAACTATACGAATCCCCTAAACAATTCAGGTTCAAATCTAAAGAGAAAATTTCATCCTCCACCAAAATTCACACATATATATTTTTTATATTTACCTACATTTTTTCTTATTTTCATCAATACCAAATTTTTTCATTTTTACCAAACTATTCATTTTCTTCGTCTTCTATCATTACATGCTTTCTAGTTGTTCCTCCAATCTCATCTTTTTTTATCTCGTTTCCACTCCATCTATCGCAAATCCAACAATGATCTGTTTCTGGTCTCATTGTCCTCTTCCATTTCCTCCCTTTTGCTTCTTCGAAGAAGAGAAAAATCACCTTTGAGATTCATGATGATGCTACAGTTATTTTTAAGATTTGGCTTTCGCTTTAAGTTCAATGAGTTAGTTAGGTTGTTTTAAGGAGAAACTTTGAGATTGAGTTTGTTTATTTACTTTTTTTGAGTTTTGCTGCTATGTTTTTTAAATTCTTTTTTGTTCTTTGTTTTATTCTAGTGAAAATCACTAAGATATTCTCAAGGTATATCCAAAGTATTCTTAAAATATATTAAAGATATTCTCATGGAATTCTCAAAGGTATACCGAAGTATCTCCAAGATATTCCCAGGGAATTCGTTCTAGAGAATTCTCAAGGAATTCACAAGGTATACCTTAGATATTTCTATGGAATTCCTAAATGTACACTTAAGTATCCCCAAGATATACCTAAGTATCCCCAAGGTATATCCAAGGTATTCCTAGAGAATTCATTCCGAAAAATTCTCAAAAAATTCCTAAGGTATACCCAAAATATCCCTGAGATATTTCCATGGAATTTTCAAAGGTATACTCAAGATATTTTCAAAGAAATCATCCCAAGTGATTCCTCGAGAATTCACAAGGTATACCCAAAATATTCTTGAGGTATTGCTAAGGAATTCCCTAGGTATACCCAAGATATCCCTAAGATATACCAGAGGTATTTCGAATAGTATACCAAGTTGTTTGTTTGAGATTTTTGTGATATTTTGAATTTTGATTGAATTCTATTGTTCTTCTTATTTTTCTTTAATGATTAGTTGTTCTTATTTTTTTCTTTTATTGTTTTTTTGGTAAAAATTGGACTAAAATATCTTTAAGGTATACAGAAGGTATGTCGAAAATATACCGTCTGAGCATATTTTGAAGTGATTTTGAGATTTATGTGCTCTTATAATTTTAAAAAATTGTTTTTGGTAAAATTGAAAAAAATTTAAACACTGATAAAAATGCAAATAGGTACCTGTTTTTTGGTATTTCTGTAAAATTCCATTTTCGACACTTATAATCAAAAAAGGAAAAAAAAAAAAAAAGGATGGTCAATCCTATTTAATGTCACAACTCAATATTTTGGCTATGTTTGGTTTGAAGGATTTTAAATTAGGGATTTTGAATAATTCATGAATTTATATCAAATTCATCGTTTGATTACTTAAAAAGAATTAAAATATATGGATTTTGGAAAATCTTACCAAAATTCTTCATTTTTTAAGAATTTGATTTCCCAATTTCTAAGTGGAAAAATCCAAAATCTATGAAATTTGAATAATGACGGATTGTTGCAGAATTTTTTTATTCCAAAATTATCCATCATAAATTAATAATATTTCAAAACTATAATTAATCATAAAAAGGTAAAAAATATTTTTCTTTTAATTTCAACTAATTGCTTTATTATTATTATTATTATAGTGTTAATATGCATTAAATTATTAATAAAAAAATATTTTTTAGCAATGTAATTAAACATTATAATGTATAATAATTTTATTTTTTTTATTTTTTAACTCTTAAAATAACCAATTTTATTTTTAAAATTTGTATGTAGGTAGTGGAATTGATTGTATATGTTTAATTAATAATAAATTATCAATATTTAATAAATGATAAAATTGAAGATTAATTGTTAAATCTATGGATTATAGTTATTGAACCAAATATAAGTGTAAAGATAATTAATATTATATAATCAATCCATAGATTTTATAATCAAACCAAACGATGAAATTCTTAAAATCCATAGATTTTCACAATCTTTAGATTTAAAATTCATAAATTTTATGAAATTTATAAATTTTAAAATTTCTCAAATGTCTTTGTCTTTTAATTATACAACAAAAGAATGGAGATGGAGCTAATTAAAAGTAAGATAACTATTAAAATTTCAGTTAAAAAATTGTCAGGGTTCAAATTAAAATACTCTATATGATTTTGTGTAATTAACTATATATAAAAGAATTAAAATAGAGAAAATAAAATTTTTCTTATTTTCTTATATACTAATTTGCAATGCCATGATTAATTTAAAACATATGATTTAACTGGTAGCAAAAAGAAAAACGTGATTTAATATCTTAAGTTATAACTTAATTAAAAACAGGAAAGAAAGAGTAAAATGTCGTTATAAAACAGAAATAAATATTAAAATTTTTTCATCAATTTACTACATTTTTTGAAATTATTTAAAAAAAAAAATAGTATGATGCCACCAATTAAAGACATGTAATTAGTTTTACTTTTTTTCGTGCAAGTGAATTTGTACCTTTGTGACAAAAGTATTTACTTATAGACAATATTTCTTTTCTTTTTTTTTTTTTGAATCAAGCTTTTTTTTTTTTTTTTGATTTGTTAGTATTTGCAATAGATTATTTTATTATTATTATTATTCTTTTCTCATTGCCAAGAAAAAAAAATTCAAATATTTGGAGCCCTATGAACATGTTGAAATATGATTTATGCTAACATAAAATCATCACAAACTTGTAAATAAAGAAGGTTTCAAAAGAATGCAAAATGTGCCAAAATTGATATATTTTTAATCAAAGAAAGGAACATATAGTTACTGAGATGTTATATTGTAACGCCTACTAATTATGACTTATTTATAATGAATATGTGAGTGATATATATATATATATATATATATAATTTGATTATGAATAAAATTAATAAATGACTAAATTAGAAATTAAAATAAATTTAATTGTTAATATAGTTAATTTGATTAAATAAGACTACATGATTTTAGTAAAAACTAGTGGGACTCACTATATATAAAATGTAGAAATAGTAATAGTAGCTAAATAAAAATAATAATAAAATAGAAAAACAATATAAAATAAATAATAAAATAAATAAATCAGTAAAAAAAAAAAGTAAAAATCTGGAATTGAGTCGGCTACTACAGTGGCTGGCCAAATGGATTATAAACAAAGTCAAGGTTTTATATTTTTTTTTTCCATTCTTCTCTCCACCTTTCTTTTCTCCCACCTATCAGACAAAAATCTACATCTCTCCCTCAATATTTGAAGCAAAAATCACTCCAAAACAATTGATTTTTCGGAAGTTATTCTTCTCTCCATTGTTAGTGTGCTGTTGGACCTACTAGAGTTGTGTCATGGCAGTATTTTGTGTTCCGATTTTGATGGTAATAGTGACTGATTTTGAAGAAGTGTTATGAAAGTTGTAGATTTATGTCTTAGATTTATATATATATATATAAATAATTTTACACGATTTGTCGGTAGAAAGAGATATTTGAAATTTGTTGAAACTGGTTTCTAGAGAGGTATCAATGGAATGTCCTACAGTATGGGCTTGTTTTGATTATCTTAAAGGCAGCATTAAAAGAAGCTTAAAATATACAAATTGTAGCTCTATGTGTTCTCTAGTTTTCTATCAAATTTCGTATAAATCCCGGTTGTGTAAGTTGAGTTATAGTAAAATGAATTCAGGTTATTCCTTAAGTGAGCTATTTCCTTATACTTGTGCAGCCTTACCAATTTTGTACTTAATTTTGGACTCTTTAAAGACCAAACTAGGCAAATATTTAAACATGAAAGTGTTAGGAAAATGTCTTAGGTACATTTTGGTAGAAGTTTCACCTTAAATAGTTGTGTATTTTGTGAGTTATGACTATAAGAATAGGTACTAGTCTGTGATTGTCCTGTATTGAACCAGTCACTATCAATTGATGACCTTAGAGGCCAAATTGATAAAAGTTATAATACAAAAATTGTTTCAAATTATCTTATCTAAGTACCTAAAAAGTTTTATAATATTATAATCCACACGTTAAAAGATATGAATTTTTAAAATTTATGTTTTAGAACTGCCTAAGGGCAGGAGACAGGACAAATTTTGGACTTGTACCAAGAATAGGGTAAAGCTTCAAAAATTATGAAATTTTGATATGTCATAGTATTATTTGTTACTTTAATTAGAAACAAAAATCACCTAAATTGGATAAGTATAGAAAAAGTTATAGGATCCACAATACTTGAAGGTCATACTGCCACTTAGAATAAACTCTAGTTATTTATTTAACATAAATTAAAAATAAGTATTCTAATCATATATTAATCAATTATATACTCAAATTAGGCTCTAAGCAAGGAGAAGAACAACAAAGTGAACGAGCTTCAAATTATAGATTTTGAGTTTTGAAAAGACACTATCGAGGTGCGTACATATATGCATTTTTGTTTATCCAAATGCATGTTGTGTATGCATAATATGTTATGACGTAATTGATATCAAAGAAATATTAGTAATTATGATCATATAATGAAAATTTACTGACTTTGGTATTATGAGAAATTAATTTAAAGTATGTTGAATTGTTTTAATTAGCAAATTATGATAAATAGCATGTTATTATATGATTTTTAATTAATTGGTGAATTGACGATTTTGTAAAAAAAAAAAAGAATATCGATGATGGTATATAAGAAAAATAAATAATTAATGATTTTAATTGCTCATTTTTCTACCTGAGGACTAACTTAGAATAGATGGTGCACCATTAAGGGGATTACGGTACCGATGTTAATATAATGGGGGGCAGGGAGATTTTAGCCCGCAAACACCCCTGACCCTAGTTAGACATGGTTGTAGTTATATTCAGTTAAGGTGGCTGAAGCTCCGCGAGCGCCCTTGACTTGAGATTATAGTGATTAGGATGGCTGAAGCTCCATGAGCGCCCCTACTTTATTTCTCTATATCCGGACGGTTCGAGAACAAGACTTGGGATATCTAAATTATGAGTCAATAAATAATTAAAAGAAAATGATAATTTGACTTGTTTAGTTATGAAGTAAAAATTTTAATAATAACATAAATGAATTTTATATTGATTAAGTAAAATGATATATTATAATATCTGTGTGAGTAAGTAGAAAAACAAAATGTAAAATTTAGATATGTATATGCTTATTTTTATATTTTACATGTATATAAAAATTTAATGTGTCATAAATTATTAAAATATGCATTGTGTAATTGTTTGACAAAACTTAAAGACTTATATGTACCACTAAGCTAGAAATAGCTTAGCGTGAGTTTTTCTCACGCAGTAACTGGAGCTTGTAGATAGTAAAAGTTAGGTTGATCAAGAAGAAGAAGAATTCAAGCCCATATCAAAAGAGACACAAAAGTTATAGCTAAAGGTTGATTACTTCTTATTTTTGTTTTGTTTTTAATTATACATCTGAGTATTTAAATTGTTTTGTATATGTATTAAAAATATGCCTAATAGTTAAGAATATTTGATATGTATATAAATATGTTAATAGAGATAGTAGAAAAAAAATTAGTTAGTTAAATTATTACTTAAAAAGGGAAATAAATTTAGACATAATTATTTAGTCAATTAAGTTTAAGTCATTCCACTTATATAATGGGTTTGTTCCTATTATATAGGTATGATGTTACATATATCATGGATCCTGGTCTATATAGTATATATTTCATAAGAATGCAAAATGTGCTAAAATTGATATATTTTTAATCAAAGAAAGGAAAAAACGGCTACTAAAAGTGAGATGTCATATCATGGATTCTGGTCCGTGTAATATTATGGACTAAAAATATTTCACACATATAAAAGACGGTAACAATTTTATAAATAAACTTACACGGTTATTAAACACATTGTGCCGCTTGAGAAAAAATTCATTAATTTATGGAGAAATGTTCATTTGTTTTTTACTGAAAGGTTCATTACAAATAAAATAAAAGTTTATTAGTTTATTAATAAAAATTCATTTTTTTTGTAAATTATAGGTTCATTATCAGTAAACTATATCTTATAAAATTGTAGGTTTATTTATTATAAACTGTAAGTTCATTAGTAATAAAGTAAATATTCATTATTTTTTTGAAATATGTTCATTTGTTATAAAACTATAAATTTATTAGGAATAAAGTAAAAATTAATTAGTTTATTAACATCTGTTCACTATTGAATATTATCATTTCATTTATTTGTGTATTTAGTTTAATGAATATTGTATTATTTTTTTTATTTTGATTTGTAGGTATAAATCTATTGAATCCTCTTGAAAAAGATTCATTGTGTATTTAATTTAATTTAATGAATATTATATTATTTTCTTTAATTTTTCTAGTACTAAATTAATGAATCTTTGCTTTATTCATAATGAATCTTTTTTTAATAAACTAATAAATATTTCTCAGTAAATAATAAATATTTTTCAATAACCGGATAATAAACATATACAAAATTGCCACTGTGTGTTTAATAGCTGTGTAAATTTGCTTTTATTTATAAAATTATTACCGCCTCTTACACCTGTGGTGAACTCTTAGTCCACAATGTTCTATGAACCTAGGTCCATAATATAATTTGCTACTAAATGCTAAGATTGCTTCAAGAAAAGTTATTGTTTCTTTATTATTTCGATTTTAATTGGGTATATTTGCTTTAGGAGATTTACCTCTCAAATTTGTCAACAGAATTCATTTAGTTTATGATCGAATGAATTCTTAACACTGACTTACCCCCATTTAGTATCAAATTAACACTACTCTCATGTAGGTTAGTGGCTTAGCTCAAAGTTAACTAAGTGTGAAAGATTCCATTGTAATATATATATATAACGATTACATCAATTTGATCTAAGATAGAGATTGAGTGATAATTTAGCAATGAAAAGAAAGGGAGAAATTGAGGTGAAAGCTTTATGATTACCCAAACAATTGAAGACCACCGCCTGCCAGAATTTGGCCCAATTTGGCAAACTCTTTTGCTTCAAATTAATGACCAACTAGGCAATTATTTTTGGAGCTGTCAATCTCCCCCATCTGCTCTTACCCCAGTTCATATTGTTGAACAACTGTTACCAAACAAAAAGAAAAAGAAAATAAACAAAATGCAGAAACAGTTTCTATAATACAATGGTTGGTTGGCACTGGAGTGACCGCCTAGGAATATCAGTTGATGATTTCTCCTTCTTCGCCTTCTTCAGTTCTCTCAATTTCCTCAACACGACTACATTTTCCCTCTAACTCACTTTCCACATGAGCATCAGTGTCATGACTCTCATTATCATTACCAACATGACCAAAATTTTCAGCTGTTTTCTGGTTCTTAACTTCAGAAAAATCCTTCCCAGAAAGTAGGGATCTTTCTGTTCCCGCCCCATCCCTTGTCTCTTCTTCCTTTACTACTACCGTAGGATATTTCAAAGCCTTCTCTGGCCAATTCTCAAAGAATGAGTTCATCACCATGAACCTAAGAACCTGCAATAGGTGGCACTTATCTCCCCTCACATCTGCACTCAGAAGCTTCTGCAGAAGTGTTGGCTTACTTTTGTTGAAAGAGGATATGTTTGATGAAGCTTTGTTCGCTGATGCTTGCGTCTTGGCCAACTGATGTTTTTTGTTATATCTTCCTCTTTTATCATGCTTGTTCCAGGATCTCCCCTTTTTAACAAAACTGCTTGTATTATCTTCCCTTTCATTCACTTGTTTCTCTGAATCTGAGAGGTAATGAGATGGTATTTCAGCAACTTCAACTCCCAACTCAGCCTGCTTTGCCAAGATCTCCTTGAGTTTCTGTATCAAGATTCCAGCAAATTATCAATAACTGATAGATGCTTTAGAGTTTAAAATGAAAATGCAATATTTCCATATGCATACTAGCAGATCATTCATGGCACTGTTCCAATCAAACTTCCACTCTAACCATATTTGAAAGTATATTCTCTTACTCAGTTATAACTAGTAAAAGCATTTTGCAGATGTTGAACATTTAAGAGATGACTGCCACTTCCACAAATTTAAACAGCACGTTCTACTTATTCAGACAGAGGTGCTTTTCAAATACCAAGTTGCCACCAAACTAAAATGATTCAAGTTGCCAAAATTTGCTTCAAAACACTCTAATCTCACTCATCCTTCCACATTTATGACAAAATTTCAGCGCGAGGTATGCCAAAATCCCTCTTTTTTTTTTGCTCCTATTAACTTAAGGAAGATCAAATTTTGAAGAGCACTTGAAGTACTGAACTTCATCTATAGCTTTATATTACAAACACTCAAACTTTTGATCACCCAAAGTGGGAAGGAAAAATAAAAATTATGTTTCAGCAGAGGAAAAATTTTCTGCTGTGGAATAAACGTTTATAAATAACATATAACTGGATGCTTCAAGTCATTGATATGCAAATACTGAAAAAGCAACAAGATTGTAAATTCCATCCCCTTAGCTAGAGTTATGTCACTCTCAAAAATGAAAAATAAAAATCCTTGATGAAATGGTGTCATCATTGAAAGAATGCAAAAAATGACTCGCCTTCAAGTTTAAGCATTAACCACATTTACAAAAATAATTGGGAAAAAACATGCATTTATACGTAAAGCACCTCTTTGCGTAGTTTCGCCTCTTCATTGATGACCCCAGAGTTCATCGTCCCTTCACTGTGCTTCTGGCAGAGGTAAAAAGTCAACCAATAGGACAACGTTTTACTACAATAATATAGCAAACAGATATACCAGGAAATCAGACCTTCTTGATATTGGCTTTTGATGGGTAGTTCTTCTTCCGTTCTTCACGCCATTGTTTAATTTCTTGTTCCGTATAGGTTAACGCAAGAGATCTTCTCATGTTTAAGATAAAAATAGATTAACTGTCTGTAAATAATATAAAACAAGAGGCTAAATTACTTTCAGAAATTCAATACCAGATAAGCAACATAGAGAGGCACTAAACTTTAAGAATGATCATACCTAATATGCAATCACAAGCATAAAACTGGTGTATGTACTGGTAAAATTTTTGTTCATTTCCTTTTTGTGGCAACTGGTGTAACTATTTTGACTTCTTTTGTTTTGGAATATTTTTCCTCTATTTGTATACGTAAGAACTCAACCATATCTCTTGGACAAAGAAAAAAAATTAGTGATGAGGCTTTCCATATATGAATTTAACGAGTAGGAACTCAACTATCCAAGAACAATAAGCCCATGGTACTCAATTTTTCCCGTTTCCACAGTCAATTCCATGACAAAAAATGGATATTCAAACCCAAAATAGCTCAGGTTAGGCATCTTGAACAATTCAAAATATTCAGTCGTGACACCTTGCTCCAATCACTCAAACAAAAAACTAGATTGAAAAATTATAAAAACAAGGTTATGAAAGAAAAACTGACACATATCATGTTCAGACTTGTCTGAAACATATCACACTTGCCAACAATCAGCTTAGTGGATTTATCAGTTCCAACAAAATGACTTTTTTTTCTATCGTTAAGCATTTCTACAATTTTTAAAGAAGTTAGACTAACGATAAAAGATCAAGTTACCACAACTCTTTCTCCAGATATAGGTTATATTTTTTGCGAGAGATATCTGGCAGACATTACCTTTTCCTTTCTCCAGCTTGTGCTGTGGAAACAGTGCGACCTAATTTTGTTGCCTTCCCATAGCCACACCCTATTTTTAATTTTTTATAAGAAAAAAAAATGTAAAGATCAAACAGAACAATCACCTTTCACCAGCCACATAAACCAGAGATGTTCATTTATGTGCTTCAGTTTATGCCCCAGCTTAAACATACAACCAGAAAAATGTAGAAGCACATTTGCCACACCAAAAAAGATAAAAAAAGAAAAAATAAAGAAAGAGAGAAAGAGGCAAAAACATATTTCGAGAGTTGTACAACAAACGTTTTAAAACTGATTTCCTGGGTTTCACAATAAAGATACACAAGCAAAAATAAGTTTTCCTTGACCTTCTTCTGAGGTCCTTTGATCTTTAGATGTGTCGACAGCAAAAATAAATAAATAAAACCAGCCATAGTAAAGAGAAAATAAAGTGGACTCCAACTCAAGGGCCGAGATCCACAAGATTCTTTAATGCATTGACAAGGCTCCATCTCCACTTTACAAGTTAGACCAGGTAATAACAGCAATCCTGGATGAGACTTCCCATGATTTACATAAGCCACTGATTCATACGTCCAACACTTAAATCAGGTCCACAGGTCATGTTAGGTAACTTTTCAGTTTGAAAATCATCCAGGCAGTGGTCAGCAAATTGTGTGAACTCAAGGTCATAAACACAGAAAACCACAATGATGCCCATCTACTGCAGTCTTCTTCTATTCCATGTTTATTATGAATACAAGCATATAAGGGAAGAAAACAAATACAAGTGCAAAAAGAGCCTGCACTATGGTATATGGATGCTCTGCCATTTTTCATTACTTAATCTTGCATTCCTTATAAACATGCAATACAAAATTTCTAGCAAGTTTTGACCACGGACCTGCTCCCTTCTGTTCACTAGAAAGTCCGAACTTTCTCTTTCCATTATTCATTTGATGAAACTGAGAATTCTTATATCTGGAGAAGTTGAATACATGATGAGTAACCAAAGACTCATACAGAGAAGATACAGAACCCAAAAGCAGGATAAAAGTACACACCCGAATTTTGATGTCTCTTTCTTTAGGTTCTTTCCAAATTCCTTTCTTGGAAAGTTTTTCCGGTCGGAACTTGAAGTATTACCCTGTTAGAAACTTAAATTAAACCGACTGAAAGTTGTAGCACAGCACAGCAATTAGTATTTCATACATTGCTGGCAAGCAAAAACACAATGAAATAAAATACAACAGAACTTGCAAAGGTTAGGGCAGACATCTTAATACATGCCAGAACAAAACTGCAAGAGGCTAAGCAAAACAATTTAACAAAATATCTTGCGATGTTATATGATGCACAAATGGCTTATATACAATCTTGACCTTACAAAAGGTATTTGGTGATCAGTATTACATATTTACAGGTATGCAGCATTTATAGATAGGTCTAGAAAGCATGATCAAACTTGGACCAGTCATTAGATTTATAATGGCATATAAGTTGAAGGACCCATGAAATTTCCACAATAAAAGGGATCACAAAGCGCTAAAAGTTCTATATTAAGGACCGAGAAAAAATTCCAATATTATATCACCAATAACTGGATCCTGCAGGTAGATGAAATGCTTACAACTATCTTCATTGACACTGTGGCAGCATAGTATAGCATGCATATGAAATCTGAACAAACTACCATTCTGATGTTACAAATATTTTCAGTCAAAAACTTACCAGAGAATTCACCATAAATCAAGCAATTACAAAATAAGTTAAAAAATACTCGTCTTGCCATGCATTTATTGTTGACAGCTCTTAGGCTCCACCTGGTCAGCTTTCTTTTTCCTAATATTTTCTATCTTAGCTATTATGAAATGAAAATTGAAAAAGTAATCTGTACTTAGGCGACAAAATGCAAAACATATATTTGCTTTTCAGCATATTTTGACAAAAGGCAATGTCTTCTTTTTGAAAAGCAAAGATCAGATCCTCATTACAGTTGTCATTTCATTTTTATTGCTGGAAGTGAGATTCATATATTTATCAAATGTAATTTCCAATTATTATAATTGCTTTCCAGCAAAATCACAAAACTTGAGAAGAAGCAAGCTGACCAAATAGAATATAGTAAGCATTTGGAAGATTTTGAATTCTAGTATGATTATTTTTTCAAGTACTAGCATTCACCAAATGAAATAGTGGTAATGACATTTAAAATATGAATAGTAATATCAGTCCTACAAATTAACATGGCTTTGAGCACAACATATAGCAACATGAGATGGAAACAACATCCATATAACTGTTAAGAACTCTAGCACCCTATCTTAGTCACAGATGAAAACTTGCTGTGAAGTGCATCCAGCAAGCAACACGTTAAGGTAAAACTAATAATCCAGCAGTGATAGCTGAGTTCATCAGGTAGAAGACATGAAAACAAGAACCTTGAGCACTACAGTGGCAGCATATCATATAAGAACAAACTACCTTTACTGCGTAACCCGTGAGTAAAATTATTAGTAGCAAACTACCATTTTTCCACTTATAGATTGGTTAAATGGATTATGGATACAAGAAAGAAATACTCTAGCTATACATAATCTCTACAACAAGTACACCCAACAAAAAAATGTTAAAAAGAGGCAAAAATAGGGGCTAATCAGCATTCCAGTCAAAATTTATACCTGTTTCCTAAATGAAGCAGAGTGTCGTGAATTCTGAGTTTGCAGCATTGTGGACGAGTTAGCATTCACTTGTGGAGTTGTCTTCTGTTCTACAAAGTTCAGCTGGTTTGTATTAGCTTGCTGCCCTCCAGTAGCAAAAGGCGGATTTGGGAAAAAGTT
Source organism: Balakata baccata (assembly GCA_949630135.1). Classification (NCBI taxonomy): domain Eukaryota; kingdom Viridiplantae; phylum Streptophyta; class Magnoliopsida; order Malpighiales; family Euphorbiaceae; genus Balakata; species Balakata baccata. The sequence goes on along the minus strand of CATIWF010146410.1, from coordinate 2,783 downwards.
GGGATTTTGAGGGCCAACAGGTTGAGAATGATTCAGCATTTGGATAGGAACAACAGAGTTGAGATTATGCATTAGATTTTGTAAATTGGGGAAACCCAAACTTTGATTGAGCTGCTGAGGGAAATTAGAAAAATTAACAGAAAACGGTTGCCCATGAGGTTGACATGAGTTCAATTGATTCATAAACATGGGGACTGCATTCATACTATTTGAATGATTTTGTAGAGCAAAACCCATTTGGGGTATACCCATTTGATTAATGAAAGCAGGTTGTTGAGTGATCAAAGGAGCCATATTGGGCACAGGGAAATTGGAACTGTTAAAAGGAATTTGAAGTTGTGGATTGACGATGCCCAATTGAGGTTGCATTGGCATAGAATTATGGAACATATTGCATAAATTTGGGAGAGAAGTATTTGCTGAGAAAACCTGCAAAATTAGTTCAAATTGAAGAGGGAAGATAGCTCGATCAATGCAATTTTAAAGAAAGAGAAAGCGAAAGATATTACCTGTGGCTGAAGCGGAGGAGCAGTGCTGTTAGAATGGATTTGGTTAGAGAGTGGAGGAGGAAAGGAATTGGAACGAGGCTTCATTGTTTTGCAGATTTTTAGGTTGTAAGGAAGTAGGGTTTAAGCTTTTAACGAAAACCCCCGGTTTCTTTCCCTGAGAGTGGCCAAAAAAGGAAAAATAAAATAAATACGGAAATTTTGGAAAAATGGGTACAAATCCAAAACTCAATCAATCGGACGAAATTAATTCACTTAACTAATACCCAGTTTTCTCAAGGTTTTACTATTTAAGCTCTCCAATAATTTTTGATATATTTATCTATCTAAATTTTTTTTTATCTATCTTGTTTCTATTCAATCAATAAAATTTATAACATGATAAATAAAAAAATTTAGCTTGATCAATAGTATTATATCAGCTAACATATTAACAAATAATTATATATTCGGTTTTATAAATTGAACGGAATATAAAAATGAAGCTTATGAAATTAAGTGAATTAAAAATTATTACAAAAAATTAAATAACAAAAACAAAACAAGCATATTCCGAAGCTTAATATGACTTAAGCCATATTAATTATTATTATTTATGTTAAACTTTTTCATTATAAGTTGGTAGTATAACTTTTAAAAATATTAAAAGTTGATATTTAATTTAATTTTTAATAAAAAAAATGATACATACTTTTTTTTTTTAAATAACGATACACAATTTTTAGTAACATGATATATTGAATTATTTTTTTACTGAAATTTGATTTAAATATTAAATTATAATATTATTAAAAATTTTAATATCAATTTATATGAAATGATAATATAGTAATAATAATTTGTAATATTTATATTAATAGTTTCGGAATTCCAAGATATAAATTAAAATTTTTTTTATTTTAAATTTCTTAGTTCAGTAATAATATCTCGTATACTTTTAATAAAAAAGATATTTTTTAATAAAATATTAATTTTTATTATAAAACTAATAATATTTTATAAATTAATGTATATATACTTTTTATTAAAAATTTATGATTTAAAAATACATAAAAAAGCATTAAGAAAATGTAGATAGCATCGGACTTATTTTAATCCATTAACCAAAGAAATATAGGAATGTGAAGATTTGGTTAATCAAAAGATATTAAAGTTCTAAGAATCAATATTTTTTCATATTCAAACGACGACGATATCCTCCTCCTCCACCACTATCACCAGTCCCCCACCACCGCCACCACACCTTTTGATCAAAAATCAACCCTGCAGCCTCCGGCAGAAGTTCCCGGCGACGTGCTAGGACCAAGTTTAACACCAGCAAACACTCGAAATACGTAAAATAGCTAAAGCTGCCGTTCAAGGTCATATCTTTCTGTGATGGCAAGTTTATCCTCGCAAACTCTTTGCATCGCCGTCCTTCTCTTAACTCTTTAATTTACAAAGTTATGCATCTCTTCTTTTCATGTTACGTTACTGCATCTGTGCAAAGTTATAAGCTTTGTTCGTCTCGACACTTGCTTAATTTAACAATTTTAGTTTTTGACTATTAGATCAATGCTGTAGACTGTACAATGAACAACGAAAATTAACGTCATTTGTTTGAATGTACAGTAGAAAGAGGAAAATTCAATGGCCAGCAACAACAATTTTTTCCCATCAGTATCCCTCACCAGCAGCGGTCGCCCGGTGCTCCTCCCCAACGAGGTGGAGTGCCAACTACTTTCCGGAGTAGACCTTGAATTTGAGGACGACCTTGCCACTTCCCTCTATTTTGCTTCACTGAAATCGGGTCTACTCATCCTCACAACTCACCGCCTCTTATGGCTCCCGCCCAATTCCATCCCCAATTCCAATAAAGTTTCTATGCCTCTCTCCCTGATCACTCATATATTCTCTCAAAAAAAATCCATCAAATCGATGTTCCACTCTCCGCGGATTCGCTTCCAGATTTCCCTTAACTCCAGGAGCGTGGTGGTTACAGTTGTGGTCAGAGGAAAGGGGGACTGGGATGGATTTTTGTCCAAGTTCTGGGAGAACTGGAGGGGAAGAGCTTGGGAGGCTGATTCTGGGGGTTCCAATTCCGGCGGCTCGTTGGCAGCGTCTGTTTCTGGTACAAGTTCTAATTCAGGTGGATTTTATTCAAGTGATGGGTCAGTAAGAATAGTGGGAGTGGCAGGAATACTCAGGAAGGAGCAGGAGATGTGGGAAAGTACAGACAAGAGCTTGCAAGACGCTTTCCAAGACTTGAGTGCGCTCATGGTAATATATATATATATA